>JAVJIF010025854.1:0-64276 GCA_038442645.1 Agave tequilana
CCTGCTGCTGTTGGCTTGTTTTCTACTGCTATTTTCCTTCGTCTTCGTCGTCGACTTCCTCGGCGATCACTCGACGACCCCTCGACGATCCTTATCAACTTCCCCATCAGTAAACTCTCTCTTTCCAACAATTCTCCACCTCGGCGAAGATTTTTCCAAAATCTGAGCCGATCTCCAATGAACCCCAGTCCATCACCTGGCGAAATCGACACACGATCTCGGCGAAATCGACACACGATCTCGGCTGGCGCGCACCAGTCGAAATCGATACACGATCTCGGCGAAATCGACACGCGATCTCGGCTTGGAGTCTGTAGCTCAACTATCCACTGGAAAGCATCGTACATGCCTTCCCTGCACTTCACCTTAGGAGAATTTTCATACATGCCGATCACCAACATGGCTTCTACTTCGCAACTTCACAACCTCATGAAGACTTCCTCACGAGCCAACACTGACTCTCCAACTGACTAGCTCTATCTAGTCTACCTGTCTTCCACTGACGGTCCACCAAGTCTGTGTAGAGCCCACCAAACATCATCGGCTTTACCTGGATGCACACCCCTCCTTATGCAAGCTCAACATCTTCTCTCCGGAAGATCACTTGTTCCTCGAGACCACAACACCTCACCCCTCCGTGAAGTCCAACTGGCCACAACGCTTCACCTCTACGTGAAGCCTCTCCACCTCTACGTGAAGCTCACACACGGCCACACACTCTTCACCTCTACGTGAAGATCCAAACAGTTTCTCGAGAACCCAAATAGCTTCATAAGAGTTGCATCACCAAATGGCTGCGCTTTACGGCTGCCTACGTACCTTGCCCAAAGGATCAAGCCAACCGTAGTTCATTTAAGATGAGCTTCATCAAGCTCAAGCACTGGTACCTCTATTTGCAGCAGTGAACCTGTCTGACCGAGTCATATGAACCTCTTCCCGACCATCATGGAGAGCAACGGCCTTCAACTTTAGCTTGTCACGATCACAAGCTTGAGATTCATGCTTCTTTCCCCACAAGTGTGGTTTCACTTTGTTCCTATAGCTGCAAACAACTCGACATTCTCAACAATGTCGTCAACCTGTTCAGCATCATCTTTGGTATCATGAACTCCACCGGTGTCACCTCCGCTGAAGTATCCTTTGATGCCGAACCAACTGGAGATGATGGAGTAGCATCAACCTCCACCGCTGCGATCCTTCCTTGGTCTTCGTCCTCTCCACCTGCTGAGAGACGATGGACTTCAACCCTGAAGTCTCTCCAAAAGTGACATGCCTGCTCATCACGATCTTCTTGTCTTCGGGGTCCCACAACCTGTAGCTGTTTCCCTTGACGCCCAAATAGACAAACCTCTTTGCTCGCGGATTCACCTTGCCATTCTTGGCACTGAAGTAGGCCGACTTTCAAACTCCCGCAGCAAACAATGATCTTGAGCAGCTTTCCCAGACCAAATATCCAATGGAGCTTTACCTCCTATCACAGTCGATCTATTCATGAGATGGCTAGCATACTCAGTCGCCTCAGCCCAAAACGACCTGTCTAATCCTGCATTAGACAACAACCGCCGAACCTCCTCCAGCAAGGAACGAACTACATCTTTAGCCAACCCATCTGTACCTATGTGAAGTGAGTAGCAATACCCGTGTTCTGGCCAAATCGTAGGAATTGGTTCATGTCCCTTCCGACATTACAATATGAAGCTCCTTTATCTTCCTACCTATCTGCCTCTCCATTCTTCCTCTCCACTTCACCAACACATCTAGGGCTTCACCCTTTGTCTCATAGGATATATCCAAACCTGCCTAGATGAAGAATCAACAAAAGAGACAAGTACCTGTGACCTCCAAGCGATGCCGTCTTAGCAGGTCCCCATATACTCACGTGAACACTATCAAGAAGACCTTCATTGTGGTGAGTACTGGTGCTGAATCTCACCTTCTTCTTGTCCAGAACGCTGTGTCCACCTTTCAAATTGCAGGTAGCAGCACCTTCCATTTCCTTCTTTGCAGGAGCTTGCAAAGATTCTTCTTCTTCCTGTCCGACCTTTCCCTGCCAGACCTCCGGCCACCATCATCTGAGGAACTAGAAGTCTCCACCTGATCTGTAATCGTACTACCCTTCAAGTAGTAAAGATTGCCTCGACGGACGCCCTTCATCACCACCATCGAGCCTTTGATCATCCTGAGATCGCCATCTCGAACAGATATCACCATGCCCGATGCTTCCAAAGTGCCAACTGAGATAAGATTCCTTTTGAGCTGATGTACATACCTCACCTCCTTTAACTCTCGAATTATCCCATCATCCATCTTGATGCGAACTGTACCCATCCCTTCTATATTATACGGATGGTCATCCCCATGACCGTGTAACATCCATCCAGCTTCTCAAAGCTAGAAAACCAGGCCCTGTTCGGGCACACATGATAGGTGGCTCCGCTATCCAAGATCCACTCAGCACTATCTGAGTTACTAACAGTAGGGGTAGTAACCGAGAGAGAGAACACCGATGAGTCATCATCCGATCCATCTGCCCATGCTAGATTCGTCTCGGTCTTTGACTCCACCTTTTTAGCTTTGGCCTTCGGGCATTCTGCTTTCAGTGTCCTAGTTCCTTACACAAGGCACACTGATTTCTCTTCAGATTTCTAAAGCCCGGCCTGGACTTCGATCTTCCTCTAACTTCCTTGCCCTTCCGCAATGAACTTCTGCTTCTTACTTCCAGTGCCTCCGTCACTGAGCTTGACTGTGAAGGATGCCTTTCCTTCTTCATCGTCTCATAACTCGACAGTGCAGATGACACCTCATCATAATCCAAGGTCTGCCTTCCATTGATGAAGGTCAGAGTGAATGTCTCATACTCCTCCGCCGAGAGTGAGTTCAGAAAGATGATCGCCTTATCTTCCTCATCTATCGTGACATCCACGTTTACCAAGTCTGTAAGAAGCTTCGTATATCGGTTGATGTGCTCATCACTGTGCTCCCCTTCTTCATCCGAAACTGATACAGCTTACTCTTAAGCTGCAACCTGGACTCAACACTCTTCGTCAGGTATTTCTTCGCAAGGGTTTCCCACAGTTTCTTCGCCGACGTTCATGTTGTGCAAGGTATTTTATGTCTTGCGACAAACATGAACGTATCAAGCCACATGCCGACCTGTTCATCTTTGCCCACTCTTCTTCAGTGGTCGTGTTCCTCTTCTTCTCCAATAAGAGAGTGTCCTCTAGGTTCGATGCATTCAGTGCATCCATAACCTCACATCTCCACATCCCGAAGTTATTTGTACCGTTGAACTTCACCACGTCGATCCTCGGATGAGGATGCATGGTCTTAACCGAAGTACTTTCCTCTGCCATTGAGATTTCTGATCCTCTATCTATGCGGAAGAACAACCAACTGAAAATAGATCTCTACTCAGATAAAAATTGGATTTTACCTGTCCCTTGAAACCCTAGATTGAGTTTCTCACCGGATCTACTCCACCACAGATTCAACGAGCCCTCCTTGCGTCCTTCTGAGATCGACACACGATCTCCTCGAACACCAATACCTCCGATCTGAGATCGACACACGATCTCCACCGGATCAGATCTCGAGGCTTTCGAATCCTCA
Organism: Agave tequilana; assembly: GCA_038442645.1. Lineage (NCBI taxonomy): Eukaryota > Viridiplantae > Streptophyta > Magnoliopsida > Asparagales > Asparagaceae > Agave > Agave tequilana. The sequence goes on from JAVJIF010025854.1 coordinate 3,610, forward strand.
GAAATCCCAAGCGCAACCTGGGAGCTCTGATACCACTTGTTGCGCGCCGATGACAACAACCCCAAGAGGATCTCACAAATCTCCACAAGCACAATGAACACCCAATAGCACAAATAATGACCGGAGAAAAGAACACACGCAAACAACCTATTTAACGAGGTCGGCCTCAACGCCTACGTCCTCGGGGCAATCAGAAAGAGATTTAATTGCTATGGAAGAAGATTACAATGGCTATAGCCTCTTTTAATGCAAGAGAGCTCCAGCCTTTTTCTTCTCGCAGATCTTCTACAAGATACTAACCCTAGAAACCAACAAACAGCCCTTAAATATCCAGATTTCCGGATCAGCAGATTTACGCCCAAAACCCGACTGTCGGTCGAACCGGCCGGTCGACCGACCTCCACCCAGGTCGACCGGTCGGTCGCCCGAATTCAACAGAGAGTTGGGCACTTACAGTTAGGGAATTTCGGTCGACCGGCGGTCGACCGCCTAAGACCCTGTGCATGCTGTGCATGTCGGTCGACCGGCCAATCTGCACCTGCTGCTGTTGACTTGTTTTCTGCTGCTGTTTTCCTTCGTCTTCGTCGTCGACTTCCTCGGCAATCACTCGACGACCCCTCGACAATCCTTATCAACTTTCCCATCAGTAAACTCTCTCTTTCTAACAGTTAGCCTCCTGAAAATGACACTGTCTCCTTCACGGGGCATTAAATATATACATGTGGGGCTGGTTGGTTGCAAGAAAATAGGCGGAAGTAAGGAAATAAGAAAGTATAATTGCTCACTTTTCTATCTATCCAAACACCGAAAAAAAATAAGAACACCCTTTTTCGTTTTTTCTTTTCTCTTTTACACAATCATTTTCTCACTAAAAAAGTGTTACAGTTAATTTTGTGATCATGTAAATCTCACTTGTATAAGTTATAACACAAAACATTAATTTTTTGATCATCTAAATCTCACTTGCATTCTAATTACATTCCATTTTTTATTTTTCTTAATTAATTTTTATTTTAATATTATTTTACGGTCAACTTTACAGACAATTTTTTTCACTTCCACTTTCACATTACCATTCAAATACCAGAAAAGACAAAACATTTTCTTACTTCCCAACAATATCTAAAAACCGAAAAACTTACTAACCAATTCTCAAATTCCAAATAGAATTTTTACCAATTTCTCATTCCTCACACTCTCACTTCCCCCTTAGCCAAACAGGCCCCACGTGAAATTGTGAAACTAAATAATCCAAAGAGCAGAGACAGAATTAGTACTTTTATTGTATCAATTGATATCTCCTTTTCAGTGTGGCTACACTTCACCTTCTTCTTTCCTCTACAAAATTTACAGAACTTCAAAAAATTCAGATACCATGGTCCAAAAACCCCACAGGGCCACAGCAACGAAGAGCTAAACAGATATAAAACCCGCAAAAAACTTGCAATTGAGCATAGAACAGGACATCAAAAGCATTTGCAAGCGCGAGAATTGCGTAAAAGCATAAAACCAATGGATATCGATTCACAATCCAGTATCAAGGAAAGATTCGCCACTAACAGTAAGTCATCAACACCAACCACACGATTTTAGCTGTCAATTGTTACTCCAATGAACCATATAGAAAGATAACACGAACTCAGTATTATTAAAAACAATATGCATCCAAATGCAATGTAATAACATTATACAGAAGCATTATCTACACAAACAGCAGATAAATATTGCATCTACATCTGTATAAATACAGTATCAGGGGAAAAAAAAGAAGAAGCTATTCTCTCTTCAATGAATGCATTGAAGAATGCCTAATGCTATATATCTTTACATGCTTGAAAACTAACATATATCTGTATCTATACCTCTCCGGCCAATCCATTGCTCGGCCACTGGTCATCAAACAACGGCAAGAGGTCGACTGTAACGCTATCACGTTTGCCAAAATCTATTCGTGATTTGGCAATTCGAAGCCGTCGTCTTGGTGCATTTGGAACCTCTCTGCTATCTTCTAAATCGCCGTCAAGTCCCAGATCCTCATCTTTTCTAAACACACGCTTTGTTCGCGGCGGAGTACTGTAAGCAAAATGTAGCTCCTTCGCAATCAAAGTCTGTGGCGCATAAAGATTATGATGTAAGACAATGCAAACGACTTCAAAATCATCCCAAAAAAATGCACTGTAGCCCGGGAAATTACCGCTTCATTGACGGATTTGGACACTAGAACAAGTTGCTTGAGGTCCTCGCGTGTCACCTTGCATAATATTCTAACCTACAATATCAAAACACAAGCAAAGTTCAGCACCCTGGAATTTGTTAGATAATGTAATGCTGGGATTGAGGCTGAAGAAAGTGTGGTCACCAGTAGATCCTGAGGCAACGATTCGAGGTGATTCGATCCGCCAAATTGAACCCTTCGATCTCGACGCTTTGGGGATGGAGTGCTACACATATTGGAATTCTTTTCCATTCGATTCAGAACAAGAACCCTTTTCCTCCCTAGAATGCCCTTGCTATGCACAATCTCTGTGGGTTGAAACTCCTTCAATGCCATTTTGTTATAGGATACCCGAGATCTTGCAAAGTTTCAATTTTTATAAGAAAAGCTCAGTTTTCTCTGCACCCGCCACACAAATAAATCAGGACAAAGATTTTAGCTATCAGTTCACACAGCAAGATGAAATATAAGGTGCATCCACAAAGAAAGACCCTAAATAATCGAAGTTCCAACTTTTACACCAAAAACCCAATTTTTTTACAGTGTAAGAACTTCAGTACTAACCCACAAAAGACAATCCAAAAACGAGCAGAACTTTATTTGGGAAATTTTAGACTTCACCAGTAAACCCAAATTTATCTGCGAACCCAAAATTAGCAGAACTAGCAGCAAATCAAAAAAATTCTCAACTCAAACAATTACAAACATGGGCCAATCCATGAAACAATACGTTTCATCAAATCGAATCTCAATTCTAGTTTCTCAACAATCTCGACAAATCAAAAGAGTCAACAAGAAACAAAGCAAAGAACCAACTTCTTGAACACCCATTATCAACAACAACTAACCACTTAGAGAAAGATCGCGACAACTAACCCTCGAGAAAGAACAGTTAACATACCAAATGAGCTTTACTTCGATGATGATGATTCACCCCGACAGAAGAAGGAAGTGCTTCAGTCTTCACCCAATATCAGCAAACCCAGCCCTTCTATATTTAAAGAGTCAAAGGTCAAGAGGATAATAAACAAATATGCACAAGATAATAAATAATTAAATGCCCAGGTCTTTTCTGGGAAAGTCCTGGAATGTCCCGCAACCTTCTATCTAAAAATCTCACCACGCCATAGATTTGCAAATTTTAATTTCCCGCTTTCCCTTAAAATTTGAATTTTAAAAGGAAAATAACTGGTAATATTCAGATTATACCCAAACTTAACCACTTCAATATTTTGATTGATTTTCCTCTAACAGATATTTGAATTTAAAATGAAAACTAAAACTTTGGGGTCCATTTTGGAAGGTCCTAGAATGCCCCTGAAACTGAGCACGGCAAAAATGTCTCGGTGGCGGATCAGGTCGAATTTTGGGGGTTCCCGCTTCTGGCCCCGACAGTCGACACCGCGTCGCCAGCTCAGCCAACCGCGGGCGCCCGCCTCAATTGAAAACACGAGTCAACAGAGTCCACACGTGTAGAGGGACACGTGTCACGGCCTCGGCAGCTAGCCGTTGAGGTTTGGTGACACGTGGCGTTACCGGGTGGTTGTCTGGACGTGGGTTCTGATAGCGTGCTAACGTGGCCGATTTTGTCGTGGGGGTCGGCGATGTCGGTTGCTGAAGGAGCACGGAGACGGAGCTGCTCGCATGTGTTGCGGGGGGAGGATTTCGGTGGTTAAAAGAATAAAAATTTAAAATAAAAATTAATGGATATAATATGTGATTTTTTTTTGGCGTGCAATGAACTTGATTCATGTATCATGCGTTAATGCTCGCTAGCAACAAAATGGATAAGTGTTTCATAAGATTTGTATATCTAATATTTGTTGTTATTAAAGAGTTAAATAATAATACAGTAGATCTGGATAGATTAGCAGCGGGGTTGTGAATGGGCCGGGCCGACAGTGTTTGTCCGTTTATAAACCCAGTTAGGCTCATCCTGACACGCCCCGCAATCATAATACTCATAAAAAGGGGTGCGTGACGAGAGCCGGCGATGTATTTTCAAAATAAATACGTTAAGTCTTAGTACATTAATTCAAATAAGACAAGGTTTATCAATTATTCCAGTTAGAAGAAATCAAATACATAATGTCACCAAAGGTTTATTTATTACAACATAATGAAATCATAGGAAATATAACCATAACAGTCTCTCACATATGAGGATAGAAGAGATCTATTTACTGGAGATCAGTAAGGTGCTCGAAGTACTCCTGCTTTTACAGAGTGTCTATATCAGAACCTGAGAAAGCAAACTCAGAGTCGTCAATAGCGACCTAAATGAGTGATAAAAAGAGGAAATATAATGCAACATGCAGAATCTAGCAACACATGCATAATCAAGTATAGTTATCATACTATTGTCTAGCATATATGATTCATGATAAAGCACAGTGATACACATTATATAACCATTTATTACTACAGTCTATCCTATGTAAAGTCATGTGTCAAGATGTCCTGTATATGTCTATTCTTATTATCTAGTTATTTGAAACCGATAGTTGGAGACGGGTATCTGTGTTTTAGGTGGGTCCCGTACATATCTGGGAACACGACCTCAGTTTCCTGGCGTTGAACCACGCCGTACCGTTAGGTACTCAGTAACAGTAACAGTAACAGTAAAACTGTAAACAGTAGACAATGAACAGATGGGATGTGAGTCATCCCCCGGGAACCCTAAAGTGGAACCCTCTTTCGGCTGCGTAACCTGTATACTAGGTCCACCCAAAATATCGATACCGTCTCCTCTATCAATTTTCCCACATGGTGTAAGTTATCTAATAATAATGTCATATAAAACACTGGGCATAAACAGTAACAGTAGTAATAACAGTGTAACAATAGAACAGTATGTATTTTCCAGTGACTTGATAACATAATTCATCTCATCATTTACAATTTTAAACAATTTTCAGATTTCTAGAAAATCCAACAGTCACTTTAATAACCTACCATTTAATAATAGAAATAAACAAACATTTCATAATAACAAAAATAATAATACTTATAAAGTGAGTAAAAGAACACTCACCTAGGCTTATCGCGCGTCTAAACACCAATTTGAAGAATCTACATTAAATACATTCGAATTAAAATTTATCGAATTTTTTTACATATATTGATTTTTTTTTATTTTTACATGAGATATCTTATTCATTCAGTATTTTAAATTAACTATGGGTGGTCCAGGTCTTAAAGCAAGATTGTATAATGATGTATAAAGTTTATGTGATTATTTAGATTTTATTTACTGTTTTTTTTGCGGGGTTTAAATGGTTAAAAATATACAATTTTCTTAACGGATCTGAATGTTGAAGTAGCGGGTGTCAATTTAGAAGACAGTGTTTCAGCCCAATATGATTTGCAATTAATCCCAAAATTTTTCAGTAGATGCTAAGGACCATCTAGATATTTATTCATATTTTTTATTTTTTTTAAATTTTTATCTAGCCAAAAGAATTATTTTTTAATAGCTTAGCGGGTCTGTTTTTGTATTTGGGTCGGGTTAAAATGGATTAGCACCAACAATAATTGCGCTGGACTGAAATTGGGCTATGAAGTTGGGATGTAGAATTAATTTGTATTTATTTTTTTTTTTTTTCCCTTTCTTTCTTGTGGGCTGGGCCAATGACGGCCCAGTTTCTTTTTCTTTTTCTCTCCCTCTCTCTCTCTTTTTTGGGGGTGGGCCAGTGCGGCCCAGCCTTCTCTTTATTTCTTTATTTCCCTTTTTTTTTCTTTTGGACTGGGCCAATGACGGCCCAGTCCCCTTCTTTTTCTTTTTTTTTCCTTTTTTTTTTAGTGTTTGGTTTGGCCCAGTGGCTGGCCCGACCACTGGGCCTGGGCTGCACCCACTGTACAGACCAAGTCTGTGCACTTCTCTCGGCGAAAGGCCGAGAGCAGTCTCCCTTTTTATTTTTATTATTATTTTTTGTTGTTGTAAAGAAACAGGAGAAAAGAGTTACGGTGATATAATGGGATAAAATATTTAAGATTAGGATTTTTTTTATTAATCAGTTTATTAAGATAAGAATGCAGGTTGTTAAGATAAGAATCGGGTTGTTAAGATAAAAATCCCTAAAAATCTCTTGAGATCTTTCAGTTAGAAATTTGAATTTTAAATTTACTTTGGATTTGTTTAAATAATCTAGATCTCTTACTTAATCACACGCCAACGTGAAATTATGGTTTAGTTGTTAGGATTTCCTACGGAGGAAAAGAGTCCGAGACTTTACACATTTTTATATCTTTTTTATTTTATTTTATTTTATTTGAGGTATTCCAACGCAAGAGTATTACACATCCCATGGAGGCGATTCAAGTTGAACTTGATTTTTTAAAGAAAAATATGAATCAGAGTCTGCAGAAGTAGGGACCGATTAATGAGGCCTACCTCGTCGACCAGTGGCCCAGGTTGCCAAAATTGTTCGATTTAATTGACGCATTTCGTAGCCTGTTACCGAAACGGCCCAACGTTAAAGTCCAATACTAAATCCACTGGGCCTAGTTAAACTCGGCCTTCTCCCATATCAAACGGAAATTTTTAATAAAGAAAAAAATCATAGAGAAAAGGGGGAAAACTGTTGGTTGATTACACTGTTCATAGAATGTGATGCAAGAGTCCTTTCCATAAAATTATTTGAGTGCTTGAAAATTTTTTGTTGCTTGTTTGATTTCACTGATTGAAAATGATTGTCACTTGCAATTCAGAAAGAGGAGCTCTTTTTGAAGATCTTCAGAGTACAAATCAAAGGTGAGCTTAGTTTTCCCTCTCTACATCAGTTTCATATCCTGTTAATTTTTCCTTTCAATTTGAGGCTTATTTGGTGGCCTCTTGTTGAAGGTGGTTGGTGTTAGTGAAACCCATGCTTTCAAAGTGTTTGATTTATTGCCTCTGAAGCCTGATCCTTATTTTCTGACTAAGAACAGCGTCATGAAGTGAATTATCCCAAGCCCTTGTCCTTGCATAATCTGTTAATATCTCAATCTACATCAATTCGTCTTTAGATTATTATACATTGTACATTCTAGTGATAATGCTGTTACAAGACGCACAACTGGGTTGTTCTTTCATATGATCTTAGATTCGATGAACCCTAAAAAGCCCTTAACTGTAGTATAAGAAGGAAGACCATCGACCATGCCAGTCAAAGTCTTGTAGAAAGATGCTAAATCCAAACAAGAAAAGGTCCAACATTTGTACATAAAGCTCATACTTTAAGTCATCAAGTTTAGTTGACGTAAAAGAAAATAATGCAGCACACTGATCCAAGTAAAAATTTAAGCTAATAAACAGAACTTCATTTGGTTCACAATCTGAGAATGTAGTCAGCCCAGCTCATGCAGCAGCTTAGAATCAGCTCTCCACAATTGGTGCCCTTTTAACACTTATCTTTCTTCTAAAAGTTTTCAGTTAGACTTTGTATGGTGGGAGATTGAATCAACGAGCTACCTGATGATATCCTTCAGCATATACTCTCCCTACTTCCAATCAAAGACAAGGTCTGGACATCAGTTCTATCGAAAAGATGGCTCCATCTCTGGCCCGCAAACCCCATGCTCCACTTCGGCCATTGCATCATTGACTTGTTTAATGATGATGATATTGTTGCTGCTGCACTAGATCGATGCCTCCATTTCTCTACTTCCAACCTACAAATCATGCATCTTATCTTGAACATTGACAATTTAGATGGCTCTATGTCACACGTCTTGATAGATGGATTCATTGATGAAGGATTCCTCTCTGTGCTCGAGCTCCACTTCAGTGACTTTTACGAGCGTTTTGATGAAGAATTACTGATTTCTCTCTTTCGTTGCCAATGCGTGTCACAGTTGCTGTTACAGTTGTGTATTCTGCCTTACCTCCAGCGAGTCCCTCAATTTCTGCAGCAAATTGAGGACCCTTGAACTTGAACATGTTCATATTACCAATGAAGCCTTAGCTTCTGTCCTCCGTGCTCGCACAATTCTTGAGAATTTGATTCTAAGTCATCTATATGGACTTAGCTAACTAGAGATCTCAAACCAGAATTGGCAGCTTAAGTGGTTGGTTGTTAATGACCTGTTGTCTAACTGCCGTGTTGTAATTGCGGATGCTCCCAATCTGCAGTTTATACTATATTTTGGGAACCTCTTGAAGAAAGCTCCAAGCTTGGTCCAGGCCACACTTATTTCCAGTTGCCAGACTCTGTTTCCGTTTGGTTCAGATTGTAGGGAATGCTTTCTGAAGATCTCACACTTTGGGACACTCGCTCTCAATGTTCCTTTCTTGTGTGCTGGAAGGAGAAAAGTAGGTGGCAAAGATGGACATTGTCGAGATCCATGCTATGGATTTACTGAATGTTGACTTTGTGCTATTGATGCAGGTGATACCCCAAGCCTTCTCAGTTCGTGTACCTTTTTTGATCAAAAGGATTGATGGCTTACTTATGTGCAAAAGCCCGAAAGAATTGCACTTGGTCAAAAGGATTGTTATCCTTTACAGCCTTCGCATCTCGCTTCACTTGAGAGGCTCTGCCTCTCCTTGGAAACTCATGAGGTACCCTTGTTTCCAGTTTTCTTTAAACATAGATAGGTAATGTGACAAACATCAGTTGAAAACAGAGATGCTATTCATATGCTTACAGGGTACTATAACTTGAGTCACATCTATCATGCACAAATATAACTTGAGCTGCATTTACCATGCATCTATCATTAAGCTAACTACATGTTTCTTATGTGGTTATTGACCGTGAATAGAAATGTAGTTCTTTCCAGAACTTGTCTAGAGACAAATTTTGGTAAAGTTTTGCCCAATCAGACTTTTATCTGAGAAGTAGGTATCTCCCAACCCCAAACCCTCTAACACTCAACAAAATTGTTGGGGGGGGGGGGGGGGGGGGGGGGGCATCGAAGCATGAATTTAAACATGGTCTCTTGGTTCCTAATTAAGTAGTTAATACTTCCTCATAAACCCACAGTTCCAAGTTCCTCTCTTTTGTGGTGTAGCATGCCTTAATATTGATTCATCTTTGCATTTTCTTTATTTACTTTATTTTAATTTTGTCCAAAAAATTGTTGCCCTTTTGTGTCCTTGCATGATTGGAATCAGGGATAAACCCACAGTTCCAAGTCTTCATCTTTTCACATCTTCCCAATACCACTATACCAACCGCTGCTTTGTTTGTTCGGCTGTGGTTATCAGGGATATTACGATGACTATAAACTAACAAGACCGAGGGTTCCCTACATGAACTTCCCATATGAATGTCCCGCATCAAGACTGTCATCGTAAATAGATTTACGGCGGACTATGATGAGATTCAGTCGGCAAACTTTGTGTTACGGAAAGCAATGTCACTGGAGTCATTAATTCTACATCCTGCACAAGGCCCGCGAAAAAGGAAGAGGCTTCACGGGGAACTCCCGGAGATTCCAAGGGCTTCTTGGACTGCCCAGGTTCAATTTTCTCAAGCCCTTGGGGCGGAAGATTTCTGCCCAAGACTATGCCGACTCTGGCTCTCTCTCTAGAACTCCAGTTATATTCCTATTTGCAATTTTTCATTCTGTTGCCTTCTTGTGTGTTGCATGTCTAAGTGCAATCTAGACCATCATCTTAAATTACTGATTTCTGATAGCATGACTAGAAAGTTTGTAAACGAGACGGTGAGTTTGTTTGTAGACAAGTCTATAATTTTTATTGTTTCTAGGAAGATGATGGAGCTGTCTTCTTTCTTTCTTTGTTTATCTTCTTCTGCTTCTTCTTTTTAAAAATAATTTTAAGGGGAAAAAGAGACTTTCTTGTTAATTCTTCTGCAGTTATAGGTTTTGCAATTCTGCGACCACTTTCTAGGAAGATAAAGAAAAACAAATGGAACCTACTGATTTTAATATTTTAAAAAAAGTGATGCAGATAAACATAACCTAGTCATTAGGCTTCGTTACTCTCAATGCTTGGAGAAATTTCTAGTGCTTGATACTAGGCTCTGGGTCTTGTACTTCTTTGACTGTTCTACTGTAGTAATTTGAAAAGTTTGTTTTGTTTTGTTTTTTTTTGTAATTCAGAATGACGAGCTCTATTGAACGTTTCTATTCTGAAGCTTTGGTCAGAGAATTAAGGTTAGATTATTTCTATCTTTCTACATCTATTTCTACCCTGAGTTGGTAATGGACCATTGTAAAGCTTTTATGTAAGCTCTGTTGATTATTGAAGGATGATAGGTGTTAGTGAACCTTATGCTTTCTGCCACTGAAGCTAATGTTTTCCTAACATTCATTGTTGGTTTAGTCTTCAGCATCATATCTGATTGAAAAGAAGTTCGAGGAAGTTGACATTTTCAGCCCATGTTCTTGCATAGTCTATCATGTGTTAATATTTCAACTTAATCACCAATTGTCATTGTGTCATATAAGTATGGAGTGGCTTAACATCATTAAACATTATATATTATGCAGATAATGCTGTTACGAGATGCACAATCAAAGATACAAAAATCATGTGATCTTTAATTTCAGGATCAAACTGTGAAACACCTTAACTGTATTATAAGAAGACCATAGTCTTTCAGAAAAAAATTCTGCTTATAATTCGAAGAATAGATCTACATTGTGTTACATAAAGCTCATATTTTAAGTGACTGACTTTGATTAAAATAAAGGAAAAGAATTTAGCACACTGATCCAAGTAAACTTTAAGCTTATAAACAAAACTACATCTAATTAACAATCTAAGACTGTAACCTTTCCAGTTCAGGTAGGATTAAAATTCAGCTTGCCAACTGGTTCCTTTTAACACCTCTCTTTGTTGTAAAGATCTACTCCGTTTTCACTCACCTGCTGAATTGAAAATGGAGGTTAGAGATCGAATCAGCGAGCTAGCTGATGAAATCATCCAGCGGATCCCCACTCCCAATCCAAGACAAGGTCCGAACATCTGTTCTATCAAAGAGGTGGCTCCATCTCTGGGCCTCCAACCCCACTCTGGACTTAGGCGACTGTACCATTTACTTCTTCTGCGATGACTATATTGTTGCTGCAGTTGATCGTTGCCTCTACCTCTCTGATGCCAATCTAGAATTCCTGCACCTTTTCTTGGATATCTATAATATAGACGTCTCTTCAATTTCCCATCTCGACAAGTGGATTCATCGAGCCAATGAAAGATTCCTCTCAAAGCTCGTGCTCTGCTTTGGTGAGTTCGATTATTGCTTTGAAGAAGAATTGCCAGTTTCTCTCTTCCGCTGTCAATGGTTGTCAATGTTGAGGCTAGAAGGTTGTGCATTCGGCCTTCCCTCCAGCAAGCCCCTAATTTTCTGCAGTAACTTGAGGACCTTCCATCTTCAAAATGTTCAGGTTACCAATGAAATCTTAGCTTCTGTCCTCTCTGCATGCACATTTCTTGAGAATTTGATTCTTAATAGACTAGATGGACTTACCCATCCCGAGATCTTAGATCAGAACTGGCAGCTCAGGCAGTTGGTTTTGCTTGACCCCCCGGTCTAGCTGCCATGTTGTGATTTCAAATGCCCCTAATCTACATTCTCTACTATATGTTGGGAATCTCTTAAATCTATCATTCACGAAGGAAGCTCCAAGATTGACTCAGTCTGGACTTATGTCCAGTTGCTTTCCGACCTCATTACCATTGGGTTTAGACTGGAGGGAGCTTTTTCTAAAGATCTCACACATTTGAGATACTAGCTCTGAATATTTCTTTCTTGTGCACCGGCAGGACAAGAGTAGGTGGCAAAGTGAACACAGCTAAGTTACTATACTCAGGATTTACTGTGTACCAACTCTTTGTGCTATTGATGCAGGTGCTACCTCAAGCCTTCTCGGTTCATGTGCATTCTATGATCGCAAGGATTGATGGTTTACTTGTGTGCAAAAGCCTGAAAGAACTGCACTTGTGTGACTACCCTTTGGAGCAGCCTAGGCCTAGTCTCTATGCACTCCTATACAGTCTGCAACATCTCAGTTCACTTGAGAAGCTCTGCCTCGACTTGGAAACTTACAAGGTATCCTTATACTCCTTTTCTCAATAAAACAAGTATAAGTTAATGTAATACATCACTGAGCAACATGGAGATTTCTATTTCATATATGGGTAACCTATCACATTCATATGTTGATATGCTAGTATTAACTTGAATAAAACCAGTATAGACTGACATGTATTAGATGTAAAGATTCACTGGCCATTAAGCTAATTGCATGTGTGTCAACTTATCTGTCTCCTCATTAAAGATTAATTTGTGGGCAGGGGAAAAATCATAGTTGTTTCCAGAACTTTTTCAGAGAATGTCAATTTGGTGATAACCATTGAGAATCGGGGCACAAAAGAAAGATTTGAACTGTGGTATATTGTTATATTTGTATTATAGATTCATTATTGCAATTGCTTTATGTTTATTTTTGTATAATTTTATTTTTCATTTTTTTGGAGAAAATAGTTGCATTGTTTACAATTTGAACCCAAGTATCCATCTTGTCATAGCCCCCCCTTACCACCATTCCAAGTATTGGTTGGTTTTTTGGATCACAATTGTTATTATTTTTGTTTTCTATTTTTCTATTTTATTTCTTTGAGGAGAAGATGGGATAATTAATCCACCATGCTTCATTAGAAGTACTTTATGTAATACAATGTCGCCAAATAATCTAAGCCATAAATGAGAGTAGAGGGCAATGACAATTGTTAACTTTTTAAGTTTTGAGGTATGTGGTTTTCAGGAATATTATTGTGACAATGAACTGATAAAACGACGGTTGTGTTCACCACCATACATGAACCTCCCATATGAAATGTCCCACATCAAGACTATCACCATAACCGAGTTTAAGAGTGACTACCAGGAGATTCAGGTGGCAAACTTTGTATTACGGAAAGCAGTGTCACTGGATTCGCTGATTCTGCATCCTGCAGAAGGCCTGCAAATTAGTGAGAAGCTTCAGAAAGAACTACTGCAGTTTCCAAGGGCATCTAGGACTGCTGAGGTTAAGTTTTCTCAAGCCCTTGGGGAGGAGGATCTCTGCCCAAGGCTTTGCAGACTCTGGCAATCTTTCAAGAATTCCAGTTAGGCTCGACTTGCACTTTTACATTTTGTTAACCTTTTTTTGTGTTGCATGTCTAAGTTAAATCTAGTTCGTTATCTGAAAATATTAATTTCTGATAGCATGAGTAGAAAGATTGTAAAAGAGATGCTTTGTTTGCAGACAAGTTCATAATCTGTATCTTTTTTTTTTCCACCTGTAATTCATATTGTTTCTAGGAAGATAATGGAGCTTTCTATTTCTTTTGAAGAGAAACAGACACTTTCTTGTTAATTCTTCTGCCATTATAGGTTTTGTAATCCTGGGATCACTTTCTAGGAAGAACAAAAACAATGGAAACTGCTGATTTGAATATTTCTAAGAAGGTGATGCAAATATTTATAAGCTTAGTCGTTAACCTTCACTACTCACAATGCTTGGAGAAGTTTCTAGTGCTTGATATTAGGCTATGGGTCTTCTACTGCTTCAGCTGTTCTACTGTGCTGATTGGAAAAGATTGTTTCTTGTATCAGAAAGATAAGCTCTATTGCACACTTCCTTTCTGAAGATTTGGTTAGAGAATTTAAGGTTAGATTACTTGAAATCTCCATCCATCATGCATTTACCTTTTTTTGGTGCATTGTAATTATTGAACAAGAAGACTTCTTGAATTATTTCATTTATGTGTACGAGCTACTTTTTTTCATTAAAATTATCTGATGAAGCATGGAGTTTTCTTTCCACTGTTCTACCTCAAAAAAAGAGAGATTTTGAAACCTTAGCTTCTGTTATCTCTGCTTACATTTCCTTAGAGTTTGATTCTTGGTAATATTTGTGGATTGACCCAACAACCTGAGATCTCAAATCAGAACTGGCAGCTCAGGCAGTAGGTTGTGCATGACAACGGGTCTAGCTGCCATGTTATGATTGCAAATGCACCTTATCTACAGTCTACTATATTGTAGGAATCTTAATCTATCATTCATGAAGAAAGCTCCAAGGTTGGCTTAGGATGCGCTCAGTTCGAGCCGTGACACCTTGTTTCCAATCAGTCTAGATTGTTGGAAGTTCTCTCTGAAGAACTCGTGCACTGAAATCTTCTCGCTGAAGGTTCCTGGGCAAAAGTAGGTGGCAAAGATGGATAATACTAAGTTCTATGTTAAGATCGACTGTACTGACTGTTGTAATATTGATGCAGGTGGTGTCCCGAGACTTTTCAGTTTGTGTGCCTTCTGAGAGAAGCGATGACTTGTGCGCAAAAGGCTGAAAGGATTGCACTTGTGTACCTATGCTCTGGAGCAGTCTAGTCTATGCCATTCTCCACAGACATCAACGTCTCGCTTCACTTGAGAGGCTCTGGCTCTCCCTGGGATACTTATGAGGTACCCCTGTTCTCCTTGTTTTCAGTTAAATATTGATGATAGGTCTGAAAAACATAGAAATGTCTAGTGCAGTCAGCTAGATCACTTTGATATGCTGATAGGCTTGTAGTGATTTGGTAATGGCCACTGTAACTTGAACCAAACCATTCTCTGTTATACACTGATTATGCATTAGATACAAGGTTCCTGGTCGATAAGCTAACTGTTTAATTCTTGACCTGTTTTTGTCGTTTTTTAAGGATAATTTTCTGTATGAGGTAAAAGTTAGAAATGTTGTTGTTTAGAGAACTTGTTCCCTGTCACACATTTCTTTGAGAAATTCCTCGCGTCGAAGTTGGAGGCATGACCTTTGAACTTGTGATCTTCTTGCCACAAGTCACGCCGCCTTGAACTTGTGATCACAATTGTCAAGTCTTTGATTCTTTACAGTGTTGTGTTTTTTAGAAATATTATGGTGTCAATGAACTAACGAAATTGGTCGAGTCTGCGGCTGTCTGCCTTCCTATCATCCTATGTGAACCTCCCATATGAAATGTGTAACGCCCCGATCCCGCGGGTACGGAGACGTTACTGTGACTTATATACGCAGGTCGGAAATACCCACACGTATATACGTTAAGCATCAGTACAGGTAAGAATCAGAGTACGGAAGCACAGTGGTAACACACAATCCAGCAATAATAACACCAGTACACAGTTATCACAAGGCATGATATAATATCTCAAGAATATATGATCACTAAGAAGCACAAAAGTAGGATGTACAATATGAAATACAGGAAACTACTCACGAGTGGCAAGATGAGAATCTCGCGAGCCGATCAAGGAAAGGCCGGAAGAAGGAGGGGCCGGATAGGCAACTGCCAATCCACGCTTCTACTGCGCCACACTGACCAGGTATAGCAAGGCCGCCACGGTCCGGTCTTTAGGATCTGCACATGAGAATCCAGGGTTGTCAGACGCAACCCTGCGAGTACATATAATGAAGCCAGATGGCGTGCATAACAGGTATACGTGTAAATGATCAACTGATGTGATCCAATTATGCAGCTACAAGTAATAACAAATGACATAAGAGAATTTAAAGGAACAACAGTAAATCATATATATCAATGAATATCTGAATCTGAAAACATGCATGGAGGGCAGTATGAAGAGCATAGATACACGCGGTAAATAAGTTAAACATGCGATAAATACAAGTATGGACAAAACTAGTTGTACAAGCTCAGATTATGGATTCACGGGACTGATACGTCAAGGGGATAATCCAAATAAGGAAACCCTCATCTATATACCACATATCTCATGTCGCCATCGTCTGAGTTTATACAACTTGAGTTGCCTTAAGAGTAACAGAACTATAGTGTGTCGGGAGTAATCGTCATGTGTCATAAGGCAAGGTGTCAACTCAGGGCATAACATTATAACTGGAGAATATAAGGGTGTTGCATTTTAATTTATCCAATAATAATAATCAGTACCGTTTGATATTTCAATCGCCTCCCTATCAGCGCCTCACATCACCGATAGTCCATACTAGAGTTCGTACTCTGTAGAACTTACCCAGGTCTGATATGTGAGTACCAGGACCCGAACAAAGAGAGACCAAATATCACACGTTCCTAATATTATCACTGTTTGGGTGTTATGTTCTTATGTTATTCTCATCCCTTTCCCACGGCGTCCCACAACACCGACAGTCCACGCTGGAGCCTGTACTTCCAGTAGAACTCATCCGAACTCCGATACGCGGGTACCATTATTCGAATAGGGGAGGGACCAAATAACACATGCTACAGGAGTTATCATTGTACAGGTATGTGTGTGTTAATAGGCACTGAGAATGCTTATCACACCAACACCAGGCGGTACATGCAGGAGGAAGAAAGTAGCCCTACAGATTCAAGAGGTGGCCCCCACCACGTGTGTGGTATGGCACTTTGTTCTGTGTGGCACTTTGCTCTGAGGGTTGATACAGGAGGTAGCCCCACAGATTCAAGAGGTGGCCCCCATAGATTCAAGAGGTGGCCCCCACCACGTGTGTGGTGTGGCACTTTACTCTGTGTGGCACTTTGCTCTGTGCGGGGAATGAATTCTAGAGGTGGCCCCTACAAATTCAAGAGGTGGCCCCCACCACATGTGTGATGTAGCACTTTGCTCCGTGTGACACTTAGTTCCATTCAGGAACCGCCGGACGCTAGCACAATCGTGGGATACATCCTCGTCATCCCGACACCAGGCATGCTCTGCCGGACGCCGGAATGACTGTGCTATTAACATGAGTAACAGTGCAGGGGACATGAGTACAGGAGATACAGGAGTACATGAGTACAGGAGTTCAGAAGTACAGGAGTACAGGAGATATATGAGTACCAGATGTCTGGTAATAATATAATAATCATGCATATGCTAGGTAATACAGGTGTCAGGTGTCAAGTATAACATGTCAAGTACTGGTGTCATATATCATGTGTCAAGTATAGCATGGCAAGTACAGGTGTCATATATCAAGTTTCAAGTATAGCATGGCAAGTACCGGTGTCATATATCAGGGTCAGGTATAGTATGGCAAGTACCAGTGTCAGGTATTATGTGTCAAATATAGCATGGCAAGTACCGGTGTCAGGTATCATGTGTCAAATATAGCATGGCAAGTACCGGTGTCAGGTATCATGTGTCAAGTATAGCATGGCAAGTACCGGTGTCGGATATCATAGGTCAATATAGCATGACAAGTACCAGTGTCGGATATTATAGGTCAAATATAGCATGACAAGTACCAGTGTCCGGTATCATGTGTCAAGTATCGCATGGTAAGTACCGGTGTCGGGTATTATAGGTCAAATATAGCATGGCAAGTACCGGTGTTCGGTATCATATGTTAAATATATAGCGGTGTATCATGTAGTAAAAGTTACAGTGGCAATGACTAGGCATATAATGGTAATAACGAAGCATATAGTAATACCGAAAATGTACTCGCCTAAATCACTGGAAAACGGCGTGAAATCTAGGAATACCAGAAATTCGCGCACATCACCAATCCTTATATTAAAATATACACATATATATTATTTTTTTTGAGAGAGAAAGAGAAGAGAGGAGAAAGAGAAAGTCTAGAGAGAGAAAGAGAGATTTAGAGAGAGAAAGTATAGAGAGAGAAAGAGAGATTTTAGAGAGAGAAAGTCTTGAGAGAGAAAGAGGGGTTTCTAGTGAGAGAATGAGAATAGGAGAGAGAATGAGTAGAGAGAGGGAGAGAGGAACAGGATAGAGAGAGTTGAGAGAGAGAGAGAAAAAGAGAGAGAGAGAGAGTGTGTGTGTAGGGGCTGCCGCCCCCCTTGCTCACGCACAGCCCAGGCCTCTGACCTGGGCTGGCCTGCTGCTCCCTGGCTGCGGCCAGGGAGGCGCAGGGAGCTGCGCTGGCCGCCGTGGTCGGCGCAGGCAGGGGTGGCTGCCGGCCACCCCAAAAGAGAGGGAGGAGAGGGAGAAAGAGAGAGAGAGAGCATGGAGAAAAGGGAGGGGGCTGCCGCCCCCTCCTCCGCTCAGCCGCCGGCGTCGCTCAGCCCCCCCTTGGGGCGCCGGATCTAGGAGGAGAGAGAGAGAGGTAAGGTAAGAGAGAGAGAAAGGAATTAGTGAGAGAGATAGGGAGTTTGGGAGAGTGGGAGAAGAATTAGAGAGAGATTTGAGAAGAGAAAGGAAAAATTTGAGAGAAGAAGAAGGGGGGTGGTCATCGGGTTCCAGGAGAAGAAGGAAGAAGCAGGAGAAAAGAAGGGAAAAGAAAAAGAAAAAGAAAAAGAAAAAGGAAAAAAGGTTTTTTTGAAAAAGGGGGAGATTATTTATTTAAAAGGGAAAAGTGATGCGATTGGTGATGGAATTGACAGGTGATGGGATGGGAGAGTGGGCTGTGTCAGGGGTTGATTTTGGGAAGGGAAAGAAAAAAGACATGAAGAAAGAAAATAATATTATTTAAATAGGGTAAAAATTGACTATTTCAGAATCGCTCTGAAAATTCTCAAAATAGAAAATATTATTTTAAGATGCCCGGTGGATTCAAGAAATTCAATGTAGATTTCAAATTAAAAATCCTGGAATTTTCCGGCGGTACCGGTCGACACCAAACCGGTAGATTTTCGATAAATTCTGAAAAATCTCAAAAAATACTTTTAGTCAGAAAATAAGATTTTAAGAAGTAATGTGAAAGTCATTTTTAAAATTTAAGTCCATTTGAAAACTAAAAATCCGGAATCAGTCAGCGATGCCGACCGACACCGGTTTTAGAGATTTTACAGAAAAATTCTGAAAAATTTCAAAAAAATCATGAATAATCTAAAATATTAGAAAACGATGTTTGAAACTGAAATCGGTCAAGTCAGATTGCCAAAAATGCTAATTCGAGCAATACACTAGGAACGGGGCCCCGTCCAGACTAGGGCTGACTCCGAGTCTACGAATCCGGATCCAATACAAAACAATCACACCAATAATTATAAAACAAAAACAAATACAAAATTAAATCAAATAAATATGATAGAAAAATCAAAATACGTATCTAAGTACGTATTCCAAGAACGGGGTGTTACATTCCATCCACCTTACAAAATTTCGTCCTCGAAATTTCGATAAGGAGAAAATGAACACAGAAGGAATGGGAACGAGAATTTATACCACTCAAGATATGAATAATTGAGGGCAGTTCCCGCCAATCGACTGAATGATAAACCCAGGATTGAGACATTTCTGCACTTCTGCCGTATATATTTTCTGACGGTGCCATAATAATACTGACTTGATGTCTGCTGATAAAAGAATATTGCCAGAACTTCAGAAGACTGACCCATTCTGAATAATATAAAGTGAGCTGACTTGGTGAGATAATCAATAATACCTCTTTCGGACTGCGAAGCAAAGCTGATAAAATCCTTAGAAATTCATAGTGCTGAAATCCATAATATGATATAAAGCCCCGCATGGCATGAAGTTATCCTTGACAAAGAATATGTAGTAGAATTACCGATGCTGCATACTTACTACTTCTCTGAGAATAACCAGAATACTGAAGATAAAGAAAACCCCGATAATACTGAGTATAAATAAAGAAGACCGACAATCAAGGATTTCTGAATACTGGGCGTTGCAATCTCCGAATGACATAGCCAAGAATATAGAATAACCATGGAGAATTCTGAAGACTGACTTCTGAATGATAACCCGACTATAAATGAAACATGTAGAAGATATCTGGGCCCTGCAAGATTGGCCAAGTGGATCGTTCATAAGGATCATGGCTATAGCTCAGATACAGCGAGAAAATCCTATCCAGCGGATCCATGAAACACACTAGGCGGAAGAAATCCGAAGAATGGGCTAGAGTGCTAAGCAGCACTGAAGGGACTAGCTGTAACATCTGGGTTAATATAATCCCAAGAATTTTCTCCTAATCACCTATTTAAAAAAAGAAAAAGAAACTTTATTGCACTCATTTAAGTTTAAGGCTAAGTAATTTAAGCTTTCATGTATTATTGGAGTATTCATATGCATAGATATATATACACTTGCACATGCTTTGTACCACCCTAGGTATGAATACATGATAATTTAGTATATTATTGGTATTGGAGTAGGATCAAGAAAAATTTCACTATGAGTAATTATTTAATCCAAATGGTTAGTGGAGAGGGTAGGTGAAAGAAGAAAAGGCTAGGATTTTCTTGATTGAAGGAGTAGGTTATTGGATGGAGGAGATGGCTTGGCAAACTTGTAATTATAGGGTCAATTAGATCTGAAAACCCACCCTCTTCATCTGAAAATTTCACTCATCTTCTTCCCCATAGTTCATGACAAAAACCTTAGAAACCCTCCCTTCCTCTACACAATAAAACCTATTCTCTCTCTCTCCACTTCTCTCCCCCACAACAGAGGCAACAAGGGAGAAGGAGGGCCGCACGGACGGCCGCACCCGGCCGCAGCCGCGCCCCCGGCGGCCGCAGCCGCGCCCGGCGGCCGCGCGCGGGCAAAGCCGCGCCCAGGCAGGGCGCGGGCAAGGAGAAGGGAGGGGGGAACTTGGAGGAGGAGGGGAAGATCATTCCTGGGGCTTAGATCTAAGTTGAGGAGGTGATTTTCAGTCAAAAATCTGATCTTTTTGGGCCATAAAAATCCTTTTTGGGAAGGTAAATTCAGACTGAAATTTTGAAAGAAAAACAGCACTTAATCTTCATACTTTGTTGATTTTTGTGATAGATATTAATTCAAATCTCCTTTGCTTAAAGTTGTGGTTCAAAGAGGCAAAGTTTAGCCCTAACAAAGAGGAACAATTTCGAAGAAAGGTGAGTAAACCCGAATCTTGAAGAATTTATGTAAAAAAACTTGAATATGAACATGTTAATCATCTCTTTTATGAAATTCATTGTTTTAGTAGAAATTTTGTGTGAATTGCATGTTCTAAATGTGTGTATGCTATATGACATGCTAGAGAAGTGAATTGAATGTTCTAAATGTGTGTATGCTATATGACATACTAGAGAAGAGATAGGATTGGCCAAAGTGTGATGTTTAGAAAATAGGGAACTTGAATAAGAAATTAAACTAATGTCTTGTACAATGGTAAACATTAAATTGCCACATTCATATTGAAGCTTGTAAACACTAAATTGAATACTAGTGGGAATGCTAGGAATGCAAAGAGTTGAACGATAAAAACATCAACGGAGGAAATGGATTCACACATAGGAGCTCGTGAGTAAATTGAGGTGATCATACCCATATATATATATATACACGTATATAAATTATTATATACATGCACAAGTGATGTATATGAATGTGTATCTTGTATGTACAACTAGTAAGTGGCATGATATGGATGAAATTCTATATTATGTTTGTGCAATAGCTTTGCTTGTGTGCATAGTTCCTGTTCTTGGGGGATGAGTTGTTTTATCTTTATGAGTAGGAAGGGGCCGGCGGGAGCCGGTAGGAAGGGGGAAGACGGTGGGGAAAAGGGTTATTCATTTATAATTGTAGGAAGGGGCCGGCGGGAGCCGGTAGGAGGAGAAGACGGTGTAAATGTATGTTGATCATTGTAGGAAGGGGCCGGCGGGAGCCGATAGGAGGGGGAAGACGGTGTTATGAAAGTAGCTCATTTTATAACTGTAGGAAGGGGCCGGCGGGAGCCGGTAGGGGGGGAGACGGTGTAAATGTTCATGCATTCTTTGAAATGTTGTGGTGATGAAATGTTGCTTGTTGATGTGATGTTTATAAAAGATGTTTGTGTTATCATAACTTAGAAATTGTTATGACTTGAATATATCATATTACAAATCGCGATAAAAGAAAAACTACTACCACGTCATGTATCATCATATGAGTGTATAAAGTAGACCAAGGAATGTTAACATATGTTTCTTAAACTTTGGCCTAGTGACGGCCTACTATAAAGTTTGTAAACTATCAAAGCTAAAAGATTAACTGGAATATTATACAATAACTGGGTTTACTCACTGAGCCGTCAAGCTCACCCCTTTTCTTGACAACATTCTTTTCAGGTCTAAGCAAGGGTCAAGAACCAGCGTGAGATTTGTGGTGTCCTATGAAAGGGTCTTGTTGTCTTATTTTGCTTCTACTCATTTTGGAACTCTTTATGTTTTGTAATGGCTTATTATGCTAAGTTGGTAGAAATCATATCATTCAGGTTATGATCTTTTGTGATATGTGTAAAGTCTAAAGGACGGACCTTGTATTTGTAGTCTGATATCTTTTATGTAAGCAATGTTATGTAAGTAACTTGACAGACTCGCTGGATGTATAATTTTGGGATGGCTACTAGTTCCTAACTAATTGTGTATGTCGTAGTCTTGGAATGAGGATATCCCAAGTATTATTTTAATTGGGGAGTATATTATTATTGACTGCATGGATGTTTGCTTGGTATCCATAAGAATAACTATAGGGAGCCATCTATACTATTGAACTTCATGTATTGTATTTGGGCAAGACACAAGTTACAAGGGAGATGCTGCCGAAATTTTGAGAAATTGAGTTATTAGAGACGATTCTTTATCCCCTGATTAAAGGTTAGTAGAGAATCAGAATATTATTATCTGGGTCCGTTACAGTTGGTATCAGAGCCAAGGTTTAGGTGTAAAGTTACATTGAGTAGATATGATATGTTAGGATTGATGTGAATTGTGTGAAAAATTGTATGTATGATTGTACGATCGAGATGGGTATTTTAAGGAGTTGTAGATTCTTACGAATATGGTTAACTTAGAAGTGTGGGATATTTAACCGTTCTCTTATATCCGAATTTGAGTACCCGCATACTCCGATTCGGATGTATCATACTGAGGGTGCGGGCCCTTTGTATGGATCGCCAGTAGTATGGGATACTGGAATGAGAGGGCAGCTAAAATATCCGGCAAGTCAAAGTTAATTCAGAACGTAAGAACGTTTTAGAGTAGCAGGCTCCGAGAGATGAAAAAATATAAGCAATTGCAAATCTGTTGACTTCCAATAGCCTAACTATCTTAAGGTAAATTTTTCCCTTATATATATATGGATATACCTGGTACAACTCATTTACTTCTGCAGATGGGGGATTCTTAGGTGTCAGGATTATCATCCGATGATTCAAGGTCGGATGGTTCGAGTTAGGAAGCGGATGCTTTAGATCGGGGTTTCTACTCGAACGAAACTGATTCAGAAATGATTTTTCAGAATCCTATGGATAATGATATTGAAGCAAGCTTAATGGGGGAGAAGAATATAGATGTGGCGGTTGATGATGAAAGCTCCATTGGAGACCTACCAATGACCGAGACTTTTAATGCCGCCCTCAGTCATGAAGTAGAGTCCAAAAGAAGAATATCTTTTGGAGGTATTTGGTGGAATGCTAGCTGGGCCCATGACTGGGATCTATGTGATGATTATGAGTACTGGAAATATGACGATGATATCATAATGGAAAGTGAAGATCCTCAGGAAGAAGATGAAGAAGACATAGACGAAGAAGACCCTGAGGAAGAAAACCTAAGAGGAGAGGATTCTAATAATGATAGTAAGAAGGGAAGTTCTACTGGTTCTAATATAAATCCTTGAATAAAGGTGGAATGTTTAGTATTTTGGGAAGGAATGGCATGGCTCGCCTATTTTAGAGCTTTTTGGGTAGGAGGTTTATGTGTCCGTAAAGAAATGTGTGTGAACAATGAGTTTCAAAAAAAATCTTTTACATATTTAGTATGAATGTAAGCATATCACTGTAAATCTTGGTTCCAAGGATGCTTTGAAGTTATAAATGAAGTGATATTTGTTATGTAAGACTTGCTTTGTACTGTGAATATTGTTGATGATAAGGACTGATTATTCTTTTAGGGATAGATGGACTTAAATCTTCCACCATCAGACACTGATCCTGCAGGCTATGCCCCACCGCACAGTACAGTCGGGAGTGTCCATCCCCCGACTAACCACGAAGATGAACACATCAGCAAATACCAGAAAATCCCTGATATAATGCCAGGTTGGTTGGCGCGACTGGCAATGAAAAGCCACCCACATCGAGCTTTAGAACAATTTCAGAAGCTAAACCCGCCAGCATTTAAAGGAGAAGCTGACCCCATACAAGCAGAAGAATGGCTTCGTCGAATTGAGAAAATACTAACTGTTATGGAATGTAATGAGAATCAAAAAGTGTCCTTTATCTCTTTCATGTTTCAAGGTGAGGCGGAACATTGGTGGGACATGGTTAAAGATGGAGCTAATTCTTTGGGAAAAGAAGTTTCTTGGAACTTTTTGGTTAAGAAGTTCAATGAAAAGTACATACCGGGGGTAGCTAAAGATAAACTCGCACTAGAATTTCAGGAATTAAAGTAAGGACAAATGTCTGTCAACCAGTATGATGTCAAGTTTACACAATTGTCAAGATATGCAGTAGGGCTAGTACGTGAAGAATCAGAAAGAACTAAAAGGTTCGTGAGGGATTAAAACCTAAAATCAGAAGCAAATTAATTCCGTTCCAACTCCAAATCTATATTCAAGCAGTGGAGAAGGCAATGGAAGTTGAACGGGATATATTGGAAGATCAGGAAGTCAAAAGTAAGGAGTTACCCCCTTCTAAGCGCCCCCACTATCAGGAGACACCTAGCTCCGATATGTCAAACCACAGATTCAATAGAAGT
Organism: Agave tequilana; assembly: GCA_038442645.1. NCBI lineage: Eukaryota > Viridiplantae > Streptophyta > Magnoliopsida > Asparagales > Asparagaceae > Agave > Agave tequilana. The sequence goes on from JAVJIF010025854.1 coordinate 28,398, forward strand.
GCGGGGTCCTCGGTAGTATCGGCTTCTAGATCAAATGGAGGTACATGGCATCGAGTGGGATTCCCTCGAAGACCTCAGGCAATACTTTCTCACCTTCCCGATGTTGCAGGAAACTTGTGGTGCCCCATATGCCATTTGAACCATGCGGGCAGTTGTGTTCGGGGCAAACAATGTTTCTCCTGCGGTTAAATGGGTCACATAAGAAAAGAATGTCCGATCTTACAAGGACACCCAAGTACGGGATTTGGGACGGAAAGGCGAACTGGGGGCACTGTTCCACTTTCGGAACCAACAGGAACTTTCAGGCGACCGTTCAACACATCCCGACCGGCGGAAACTCAGTCATCAGTACAACAACCTGGAGCTCGACGGGAGAGGAATGCTTGACTCAGCAGGAGGCTCGAACATCAAATGTTATGGCGGAAGGTACAATTAATTTAATGGGGCATATTGTCCGAGTGTTATTTGACCCTGGTGTCGCATACTCTTTTGTCTTCTCAGCATTTGCATCCACAAAAAAAAAAAAAAATGAAACCTGAACCATTGAAATTTCAACTTATAATATCGACTCCTATAGGAGCTGAAATGGTTACTAATATGTACTATAAGGAGTGCGAGGTTATGAAAGGAGAATAAAAAAAAAAAAAAGACATAGCTATGGTGAATGAGTACCTCAATTGTGTTTCGGAGGAGTTACCAGGCTTACCTCCGGAAAGGAAGATTAAATTTCTCGTAATACCATTTGGACAAACCAACGCCCCTGCAACATTTATGAACTTGATGAGTAGATTGTTTCAACCATATCCCGACCAATTTATAGTCATATTCATTGATGATATACTAATTCATCCCAAGAGTAGCGAGAAGCATAAAGAACATCTGAGGTAGATATTGCAGACCATCAAAGTTTAAAATATATATTACAGGTAACCACGAAGATGGTTTAAACTGATAAAAGACTACGTCTGACCATTCACTATCATTCAAGGAAAGCCAATGTTGTAGCCGATGCCCTAAGCCGAAAGTTAGGGGAATCACTGGTCGTATTGATAACTCAACAACCATGGCTACTGAAAGATTAGAGGGAATGCAATTGAAAGTCTGAATAAATGAACCTATATAAGGCCGAGTGAACGAAGTTAGCATTCAATATGACCTGCATGAATGAATCAAGAGGCACAACAAGGGGATTACGGAGTAATGAGGATCTTGGAAAAGATCCGAGACGAGGAAACTCAAGGCCTCACCTGTGCTAAAGAAATGGTGAAAAATTGGACATCGTGTGTGTGTACCACAAGATATAAGACCTAAGAAGGAAATTATGACAGAAGCTCATCACTCCCCCCTTCACGGTACATCCAAGGACAACAAATATGTCTCAAGATCTTCGAACAAATTTCTGGTGGGAAGGAAGGAAGAAGGATATAGCTAATTTTTGCGCAAAGTGCTTGATATACCAGCAAGTTAGAGCCGAACACAAGAAACCCCGGATTACTGATGCCCCTATATATCCCTGAGTGGAAGTGGAGTCACATTACTATAGATTTTGTCATAGGACTTCCCCGATCATCACAAGGACATGATGCTATATAGGTAGTAGTGGATCGACTCCCAAAGTCTGCGCACTTCCTACCCATCCAAACAAATTACTCGATGGGTAAGTTAGCATAGATTTACATCTGAGAGATAGTTCAGATACATGGAGTACTTGAGGCATTTGTATTAGACAGGGATCCTCGGCTTCTATCAAGAGTCTGGGTGAGCTTTTCTAAGGCTTTGGGGACTAAATTACATCCAAGTACTGCGACACACTCACAGACTGATGGCCAATCAGAGAGGACTATTCAGATATTAGAAGATATGTTAAAAGCATGTATGTTAGATTTTGGAGGTAACTGGGAGAAGTATATGCCACTAGTGATGTCTGCGTGTAACAATAGCTACCAATTGACTTTTGGGATGCAACAGTTGAACCTCAGTATGGTAGGCAGTGTAAGTCCCCAATTATTGGATAAAGGTTGGAGAACGAGGATTATTGGGCCCTGATTTAGTGCAAGAAACAGCAGAATAAATCAGGATGATAAGAGAGGATGAAGGCATCCTAGAGCAAAAAAAAAATAATAATAATAAAATAAAATAAAATTTGTAGAGGCTACTTGGGAGCTGGAAGATGAGATGTGAAATCTTATCCACACTTGTTTTAAGATACGTTAAGTTTCGAGGACGAAACTTTTTGTTAGGAGAGTAGAACTGTAACATTCGGGTTAATATAATCCCAAGAATTTTCTCCTAATCACCTATTTAAAAAAAAAAGAAACTTTATTGCACTCAATTAAGTTTAAGGCTAAGTAATTTAAACTTTCATGTATTATTGGAGTATTCATATGCATAAATATATATACACTTGCACATGCTTTGTACCACTCTATGTATGAATACATAATAATTTAGTAAATTATTGGTATTGGGGTAGGATCAAGAAAAAATTTCACTATGAGTAATTATTTAATCCAAAATGGTTAGTGGAGAGGGTAGGTGAAAGAAGGAAAGGCTAGGATTTTCTTGATTGAAGGAGTAGGTTATTGGATGGAGGAGATGGCTTGGCAAACTTGTAATTATAGGGTCAATTAGATCTGAAAACCCACCCTCTTCGGGTCTGTTTGGTTATCGTAACTGGCCGTAATTCGTAGTTGTAATTGGTAAAGTCTTTTACAATTGTAAATAAGTTACATGTATGTAAATTTTACGGTGTTTGGTTGGTAATATAAAATTGTAAAGTGGGAAAGTATTGTACTTTATGGTGTTTGGTTGTCGTAATGTGTAAGTCGTAAGTGAAAAAGTTAACCACAAAATCAACTATTTGGTGATTTTAAAAGTTTAATACTGCAAATAAATATTAAAAAAGTTAAATATTAAAAAATTTTAATATTAATATAAAAAATATTACAAATTTGTATGACCACAAAATTAACTGTAACTGGGCTATAAGTGAGTGGTAACTGAGTTGCAAGTGAGTGTTAGTTGAGTTACGTAAGTCTTTTATGAATTACGGTCCAAACAAACGCCGTAGTTGTAACTGGGCAGTAAGTCATTTACGAATTACGGAGTTTTACGCGAAACAAACGGCCCCTTCATCTGAAAATTTCACTCATCTTCTTCCCCATAGTTCATGGCAAAAACCCTAGAAACCCTCCCTTCCTCTACACAATAAAACCTATTCTCTCTCTCCACTTCTCTCACCCACAACAGAGGCAACAAGGGAGAAGGAGGGCCGCACGGGTGGCCGCACACAGCCGCAACCGCGCCCCCGGCAGCCGCAGCCGCGCTCGGCGGCCGCGCTTCTCCTTGCCCGCGCCCAGGCAGGGCGCGGGCAAGGAGAAGGGAGGGGGGAACTTGGAGGAGGAGGGGAAGATCATTCCTAGGGCTTAGATCTAAGTTGAGGAGGTGATTTTCAGTCAAAAATCTGATCTTTTGGGCCATAAAAATCCTTTTTGGGAAGGTAAATTCAGACTGAAATTTTGAAAGAAAAACATCACTTAATCCTCATACTTTGTTGATTTTTGTGATAGATATTAATTCAAATCTTCTTTGCTTAAGGTTGTGGTTCAAAGAGGCAAAGTTTAGCCCTAACAAAGAGGAACAATTTCAAGAAAGGTGAGTAAACCCGAATCTTGAAGAACTTATGTAAAGAAACTTGAATATGAACATGTTAATCATCTCTTTTATGAAATTCATTGTTTTAGTAGAAATTTTGTGTGAATTGTATGTTCTAAATGTGTGTATGCTATATGACATGCTAGAGAAGTGAATTGAATGTTCTAAATGTGTGTATGCTATATGACATGCTAGAGAAGTGAATTGGATGTTCTAAATGTGTGTATGCTATATGACATGCTAGAGAAGAGATAGGATTGGCCAAAGTGTAATGTTTAGAAAATAGGGAACTTGAATAAGAAATTAAACAAATGTCTTGTACAATGGTAAACATTAAATTGCCACATTCATATTGAAGCTTGTAAACACTAATTGAATACTAGTGGGAATGCTAGGAATGCAAAGAGTTGAACGATAAAAATATCAACGGAGGAAATGGATTCACACATAGGAGCTCGTGAGTAAATTGAGGTGATCATACCCATATATATATACACGTATATAAATTATTATATACATGCACAAGTGATGTATATGAATGTGTATCTTGTATGTACAAGTAGTATGTGGCATGATATGGATGAAATTCTATGTTATGTTTGTGCAATAGCTTTGCTCGTGTGCATAGTTCCTGTTCTTGGGGGATGAGTTGTTTTATCCTTATGAGTAGGAAGGGGCCGGCGGGAGCCTGTAGGAAGGGGGAAGACGGTAGGGAAAAGGGTTGTTCATTTATAATTGTAGGAAGGGGCCGGCGGGAGCCGGTAGGAGGAGAAGACGGTGTAAATGCATGTTAATCATTGTAGGAAGGGGCCGGCGGGAGCCGGTAGGAGGGGGAAGACGGTGTTCTGAAAGTAGCTCATTTTATAACTGTAGGAAGGGGCCGGCGGGAGCCGGTAGCGGGGGAGACGGTGTAAATGTTCAAGCATTCTTTGAAATGTTGTGGTGATGAAATGTTGCTTGTTGATGTGATGTTATAAAAGATGTTTGTGTTATCATAACTTAGAAATTGTTATGACTTGAATTATATCATATTACAAATCGCGATAAAAGAAAAACTACTACCACGTCATGTATCATCATATGAGTGTATAAAGTAGACCAAGGAATGTTAACATATGTTTCTTAAACTTTGGCCTAGTGACGGCCTACTATAAAGTTTGTAAACTATCAAAGCTAAAAGATTAACTGGAATATTATACAATAACTGAGTTTACTCACTGAGCCGTCAAGCTCACCCCTTTTCTTGACAACGTTCTTTTCAGGTCTAAGCAAGGGTCAAGGACCGGCGTGAGAATTTGTGGTGCCTATGAAAGGGTCTTGTTGTCTTATTTTGCTTCTACTCATTTTGGAACTCTTTATGTTTTGTAATGGCTTATTATGCTAAGTTGGTAGAAATCATATCATTCAGGTTATGATCTTTTGTGATATGTGTAAAGTCTAAAGGACGGACCTTATATTTGTAGTCTGATATCTTTTATGTAAGCAATGTTATGTAAGTAACTTGACAGACTCGCTGGATGTATAATTTTGGGATGGCTACTAGTTCCTAACTAATTGTGTATGTCGTAGTCTTGGAATGAGGATATCCCAAGTATTATTTTAATTGGGGAGTATATTATTATTGACTGCATGGATGTTTGCTTGGTATCCATAAGAATAACTATGGGGAGCCATCTATACTATTGAACTTCATGTATTGTATTTGGGCAAGACACAAGTTACAAGGAGATGCTGTCGAAATTTTGAGAAATTGAGTTATTAGAGACGATTCTTTATCCCCTGATTAAAGGTTAGTAGAGAATCAGAATATTATTATCTGGGACCGTTACACTAGCCACGGACGAAGACAAGCTTAGGTGAGGCCATCGCGTACACATCTCAGGCGTTAAGCATTAGGGTGCAGCGGAGCTAACGCTCTGCGAGGCTCGCACTTAGCGGAGCTCACGCAGCGAAGCCAGGGCGTAACACAACGCTAAATGTTAAACACTAGGGTGCAGCGACGCTAATGCCTGGTTAGGTCCACGGGTGACCAGAACACAACCCTCGCTTGGCGAGGCTAGCGGGGTCCGTAGTCTACCAAATCAATAAAAACTGCCAGAAGTTGGTGGCTCTGAGAACATGATCAAGAATCACAATAACCGAAACGAGTCCCGAATGTTGCCTTCATAACTCTGTCTGGCAGAAGCTCTGAATTTGGAATACCGTTTCATACCGACACTCCTCAGGTAATGATACGGTCTGTCTGATTATATAAGTGATGACTAACCCACTTGCTGTACTGGTTTCCCGTGATGTGTCCATAAATATAAGAATAGAATGCGAGTCTGAAAACTATCCAATGTAGGACAAGGCGATGTACCAGAGTTAAAGAATACCAGAACATAATGATAGCGAACCACATCTGTCTTGCTGCTACCCTACCAGTTTACCTATATCTTGAGTTGGTATAAGGATGACATGAACTGGAAATGGAAAAAGGATGGAAGAGATTCCAAGAACCAAGGAAAGGACGATCAAGAGGGAATAGATAACTTTGAACTTGCAGTTGGATTGTATAACCATGACTCATGCATTCCAGTCGCAAATTTCTTTACCATTTATTTGCCGACTGGTTGTACCGAGGATGTGAGAGCCTAGGCTCTGATACCACCCTGTAACGCCTCGATCCCGCGGGTACGGAGACGTTACTACGTGTATATACGCAGGTCGGAAATACCCACACATATATACGCTAAGCATCAGTACAGGTAAGAATCAGAGTACGGAAGCACAGTGGTAATACACAATCCAGCAATAATAACACCAGTACACAGTTATCACAAGGCATGATATAATATCTCAAGAATATATGATCACTAAGAAGCACAAAAGCAGGATGTACAATATGAAATACAGGAAACTACTCACGAGTGGCAAGATGAGAATCTCGCGAGCCGATCAAGGAGAGGTCGGAAGAAGGAGGGTCCGGATAGGCAACTGCCAATCCACGCTCCCGCTGCGCCACACTGACTAGGTATAGCAAGGCCGCCACGGTCTGGTCTCTAGGATCTAGATATGAGAATCAAGGGTTGTCAGACGCAACCCTACGAGTACATATAACGAAGGCAGATGGCGTGCATAACAGGTATACGTGTACATGATCAAGTGATGTGATCCAATTATGCAGCTACAAGTAATAACAAATGACATAAGAGAATTTAAAGGAGCGACAGTAAATCATATATATCGATGAATCTGAAGCTGAAAACATGCATGGAGGGCAGTATGAAGAGCATAGGTACATGCGGTAAATAAGTTATACATACGATAAATACAAGTATGGACAAAACTAGTTGTACAAGCTCAAATTATGGATTCACAGGACTGATACGTCAAGGGGATAATCCAAATAAGGAAACCCTCATCTATATATCATATATCTCATGTCGTCATCGTCTGAGTTTATACAACTTGAGTTGCCCTAAAAGTAACAGAACTATAGTGTGTCGGAGTAATCGTCATGTGTCATAAAGTAAGGTGTCAACTCAGGGCATAACATTATAACTGGAGAATATAAGGGTGTTGTATTTTAATTTATCCAATAATAATAATCAGTACCGTTTGATATTTCAGTCGCCTCCCTATCAGCACCTCACATCACCGATAGTTCATACTAGAGTTAACACTCTGTAGAATTTACCCGGGTATGATATATGAGTACCAGGACCCGAACAAAGGAGAGACCAAATATCACACGTTCCTAATATTACACTGTTTGGGTGTTATGTTCTTATGTTATTCTCGTCCCTTTCCCACCAGCGTCCCATAACACCAACAGTTCACGCTGGAGACCGCACTTCCAGTAGAACTCATCCGAACTGTGATACGCGGGTACCATTATTTGAATTGGGGAGGGACCAAATAACACATGCTACATGAGTTATTGTACAGGTATGTGTGTGTTAATAGGCACTGAGAATGCTTATCACACCAACACCAGGCGGTACATGTAGGAGGGAGAAAGTAGCCCTACAGATTCAAGAAGTGGCCCCCACCACGTGTGTGGTGTGGCACTTTGTTCCGTGTGGCACTTTGCTCTGAGGGTTGATACAGGAGGTAGCCCCACAGATTCAAGAGGTGGCCCCCACAGAATCAAGAGGTGGCCCCCATCACGTGTGTGGTGTGGCACTTTGCTCTGTGCGGGGAATAGATTCTAGAGGTGGCCCCCACAGATTCAAGAGGTGGCCCCCACCACGTGTGTGATGTGTCACTTTGCTCCGTGTGGCACTTAGTTCCATTCAGGAACTGCCGGATGCTAGCACGATCGTGTGATACATCCTCGTCATCCCGACACCAGGCATGCTCTGCTGGACGCCGGAATGACTGTGCTATTAACATGAGTAATAGTGCAGGGGACATGAGTACAGGAGATACAGGAGTACATAAGTATAGGAGTTCAGGAGTATAGGAGATACAGGAGTACCAGATGTCTGGTAATAATGTAATAATCATGCATATGCTAGGTAATACAGGTGTCAGGTGTCAAGTATGACATGTCAAGCACCGGTGTTATATATCATGTGTCAAGTATAGCATGACAAGTACCTGTGTCATATATCAAGTGTCAAGTATAGCATGGTAAGTACCGATCTCATATATCTGGATCAAGTATAGCATGGCAAGTACCGGTGTCAGGTATCATGTGTCAAATATAGCATGGCAAGTACCGGTGTCAGGTATCATGTGTCAAATATAGCATGACAAGTACCGGTGTCGGGTATCATGTGTCAAGTATAGCATGGCAAGTACCGGTGTCGGATATCATAGGTCAAATATAGCATGGCAAGTACCGGTGTCAGATATCATAGGTCAAATATAGCATGGCAAGTACCAGTGTCCGATATCATGTGTCAAGTATAGCATGGTAAGTACCGGTGTCGGGTATCATAGGTCAAATATAGCATGGCAAGTACCGGTATCCGGTATCATATGTTAAATATATAGCGGTGTATCATGTAGTAAAAGTTACAGTGACAATAACTAGGCATGTAACGGTAACAACGAAGCATATAGCAATACCGAAAATGTACTCGCCTAAATCACCGGAAAACGGCGTGAAATCCAGGAATACCAGAAATCCGCGCACATTACCAATCCTTATATTAAAATATACACACACATATATATATTATTTTTTTTGAGAAAGAAAGAGAAGAGAGGAGAGAGAGAAAGAGTTAGAGAGAAGTGAGATTTAGAGAGAGAAAGTCTAGAGAGAGATTTTAGAGAGAGAAAGTTTAGAGAGAGAAAGAGAGATTTTAGAGAGAGAAAGTCTAGAGAGAAAAAGAGGGGTTTCTAGAGAGAATAAGAATAGGAGAGAGAATGAGTAGAGAGAGGGAGAGAGAAACAGGATAGAGAGAGAGAGAGAGAGAGAGAGTGTGTGTGTGTGTGTGTGTATGGGGGCTGTCGCCCCCTTGCTCACGCAAGGTCCAGGCCTCTGGCTTGGCTGGCCTGCTGCTCCCTGGTTGCGGCCAGGGAGGCGCAGGGAGCTGTGCCGGCCACCCCAAAAGAGAGGGAGGAGAGGGAGAAAGAGAGAGATAGAGAGAGAATGGAGAAAAGGGAGGGGGCTGCCGCTCCCTCCTCCGCCTGCGCACAAGGGGCCAGGAGGCCCCCTGGCCGCGCTTAGCCGCCGGCGACGCGCCGCCGGCGCTCAGTCCCCCCTTGGGGCGCCGGATCTAGGAGGAGAGAGAGAGAGAGAGGTAAGGTGAGAGAGAGAGGACTTAATGAGAGAAATAGGGAGTTTGGGAGAGTGGGAGAAGAATTAGAGAGAGAGATTTGAGAAGAGAAAGGAAAAAATTTGAGAGAAGAAGAAAGGGGTGGTCGTCGGGTTCCAGGAGAAGACGGAAGAAGCGGGAGAAAAGAAGAAGGGAAAAGAAAAAGAAAAAGAAAAAGGAAAAAAGGGTTTTGTTGAAAAAGGGGGGAGATTGTTTATTTAAAAGGGAAAAGTGATGGGATATGTGATGGAATTGACAGGTGATGGGATGAGGGAGTGGGCTGTGTGAGGGGTTGACTTTGGGAAGGGAAAGAAAAAAGAAATGAAGAAAGAAAATAATATTATTTAAATAGGGTAAAAATTGACTGTTTCAGAATCGCTCCGAAAAATTCTCAAAAATAGAAAATATTATTTTAAGATGCACGGTGAAATCGGATTCAAGAAATTCAATGTAGATTTCAAATTAAAAATCTTGAAATTTTTCGGCGGCACCGGTCGACACCAAAACCGGTGGATTTTCGATAAATTCTGAAAAATCTCAAAAAATGTTTTTAGTTAGAAAATAAGATTTTAAGAAGTAATGTGAAAACCGTTTTTAAAAAATTTAAATTCATTTGAAAACTAAAAATTTAGGAATCAGTCAGCGATGCCGACCGACACCGGTTTTGGAGATTTTACAGAAAAATTCTGAAAAATTTCAGAAAATCATGAAAAATCTAAAATATTAGAAAACGATGTTTGAAACTGAAATCGGTTAAATTGGATTGCCAGAAATGCTAATTCGAGTAATACACTAGAATTGGGCCCCCGGTCTAGAATAGGGCTGACTCTGAGTTCACGAATCTGGATCCAATACAAAACAATCACATCAATAATCATAAAATAAAAATAAATACAAAATTAAATCAAATAAATGTGATAGAAAAAATTAGAATACGTATCTAAGTACGTATTTCAGGAACGGAGTGTTATAAAATATCATAAAAAGCAGTGTCACTGGAGTCCCTTGTTCTGAATACTGCTGCAAAGGCCAACAAACAAGGAGCTTCCTTCAGAATGAGCTGCTGCAGATTTCAATATGTTCTAACACTGCCAAGGTTAAATTTTCTCAGGCCGACGAGTACGACAAATTCTTCGACAGGATGGAGGTCTTGACAGCAAATTTAGTGGCACCAAATGATAAGATGTGACAGAGTCTCATCTGGCAATTCACTTATTCTTTCGTCGTCTTTGTTGATTTGAGGCAGTTCAATCTTCTTCGTCTTTGTTGATGTCAAGCGTTTTTTTACAGAAAATGAAGAGAAATTATCAGACGACATTTTCATGTTTGTTTTCTTCTTTGTTTTCAGGCTCAGAACTTGCTGTTTTGTTTGAAGAAAGAAGAAGTTGAAGAAAGATGGTAATTCTCTTGTTATTATAGGGATTTTATTATATGTTTATTGCACTTCAAATTTTAATCAGAGTAGGCTTCTTGAAGGCAAAAGGAAAGATTACTCTGCAATTTATATTTCACTTAAAGTTTCAATCATAGTAGACTTGTTGGAGAAAACAAAGTTAAGGTACAATTAATCCCAAGTACAACTATAATTTCATCACATTGTACATATTAAAAAATAAATTTTCTATATATATTTAGAACTTCCAATCGAAATCCAATCACCACAATTCTTGGCAGTGGCTCTCCTTTTCCTTAAATTTAAATTTAAAACAACGTTATCTTTTTCCCAATTAAGTTTATGCTAATTTTAATAAAATTAAAGCTGTTATAAACGTGGCTGCCTACCTTTACTGTGCACCATTAATGAGTTTACTATGCGCTGATGTAAGCGATGATGCAAGCGTGCGTAGTGACTGCATAGTACCCCAAAGTTTTCCTATAAATAGGCCCTTCCTGATTCATTTCAATGTACACACACTTCAGAAATCAATAAGAATTCCTACTTCTACTCTGTCTCTAGAAATCTCTGTTTTGGTGTTATATTTCTCGGAGTTTTATAACATGTTATCAGCACGATCACTCTAGTCTGTCCCCAGCCTCTACCTCCGTCAGCTCAGGGAAAAAGCCTACCACGTCAAGCCTCTGCCTCCATTAGCTTAAGGTAAAACTTGTCAGGAACCTCTGCTTCCATTGCTCAAGGAAAAGTCCTATCACAAGTCCCAGCCTCTACCTCTACAATCTCAAGTTATCACCATGTCAAACTTTGTAAAGCTTGAGTTCATTCCACTTGATATCACGGGAAGGAATTATGTCTTGGGTTATTGATATTGAGATGCATCTCGAGTCAATGGTCTCACTGAAACTATTAAAGAAATAAATTCTACGTCGTCGCAAGATAAGGCAAAAGCGACGATCTTTATCTGCAGACATCTTGACGAAAGTTTAAAATGTGAATATCTCACTGTAAGAGACCCAGATGTCTTATGGAAAAATCTCAAAGAAAGATTTGATCACCAAAAGGACCCTGCCACCCGTGATGAATGGAATGCTTTGCGCTTCCAAGATTTTAAGAAAGTTATCAATTATAACTCTGCAATGTTCAGAATAGTATCCCAATTGAAATTCTGTGGGGTAGATATCACAGATGAAGAAATGTTGGAGAAGACTTATCATGCATCTAATATAACACTGCAACAACAATATAGGTTGCGTGGTTTTAAGAAATATTCTGAACTAATTTCATCTCTTCTTGTGGCAGAAAAAAAATAATGAGTTTTTGATAAAAAATCATCAGTCTCGTCCTACTGGTTCAGCAGCATTTCCAGAAGCAAATGCTGCATTTTTTAAAAATTATGGACGAGGATATAATTATGGTCGTGGCCGTGGCCGTGGTCGTGGACGTGGCCGTGGACGTGGTCGTGGCCGTGGCCGTGGACGCGGTCGAAGTGGTTTTTACGACCCTTCACAGAATAACGCGATCCACAAGAAGCATCATGTAGAAAGACATGATAAAGGAAAAGATGTTCGTGAAAGTTCTCTTCGGAATCCTGAAAATTCCTATTATAAATGTGGCTCCAAAGGACACTGGTCTAGAATGTGCCGAACACCGGAGCACCTTTGCAAGCTTTACAAAGCATTCTTGAAAGGAAAAGAGAAAGAAGTGAATTTCACTGAACATGATGATCCTATGGATGATTCAACTCATCTTGATGCTTCAGATTTTACTGATGATTTTGTTGATCTTCCAACCCATCATGACACTGGTGATAACTAGACATGTGATTGTATTATCATATTTTGTTATTTGTAATTTTCAAATTTATCTTTGAATGAAATATTTCACTTATAATAATATGTTTCAAATTTTATTCTCACCAAATTATTTATTTTGCATGAAGTTTGATATGGATTATTCTAATGATGAAGTCAAGACCAAAACTGGAGAGATTTGCATACCGGATAGTGGTACAACACATACTATTCTCAAACATAAAAGGTACTTCTCTGATTTAAAACCAATAAAGGCAATCATCAATACAATATCAGGTCTTGTAGACTTGATTGAAGGGACTGGTAAAGTCAGCTTTATATTGCCAAATGGAACAAAGTTTTTCATAAAAGATGCTTTGTTTTCACCAAAATCCAAAAGAAATTTGTTGAGTTTTAATGATATATATCTTCATGGATATGATACTCAGTCTGCAACTGAAGAAAATATGAAGTATATGTATCTTACTACTTATGTATCGGAAAGAAGTACATATTAGAAAAACTATCAAAGCTTTCCTTAGGATTGCATTACACATATATAAATGTGATAGAGTCACATATGGTAGTTAAAAAAGATACAGAGACATTAACTCTGTGGCATGATCGTTTAGGTCATCCTGGTTCAATGATGATGCGAAGAATTATTGAGAATTCACATGGACATACATTAAAGGGCCAGAAGATCCTTCAAGTTAGTAAAATTCTATGTAAGGCTTGTTCTCTAGGAAAATTAATCATGGGACCGTCACCAGCTAAAATAAAAACAGAATCACCTACATTTCTTGAACGTATCGAAGGTGATATCTGTGGGCCTATACACCCATTGTGTAGACCATTTAGATATTTTATGGTATTGATAGATGCCTCTAGTAGATGGTCACACGTTTGTTTATTGTCAACTCGCAATGTGGCATTTGCGAGATTTCTTGCTCAGATAATTAGATTACGAGCACAATTTCCTGATTATACAATCAAGAAAGTTAGACTTGACAATGCTGGTGAGTTTACGTCTCAAGCTTTTAATGATTATTGTATGTCAATTGGAATAGTTGTTGAACATCCTGTTGCCCATGTACATACACAAAATGGTTTGGCTGAGTCACTGATTAAGTGCCTCCAGCTTATTACTAGACCATTAATAATGAGAACAAAACTTCCTATTTCTGTATGGGGTCATGCAGTTTTACATGCTGCAGCATTAATTCGCATCAGACCAAGTGCATATCATGAGTACTCCCCTCTACAATTAGCATTTGGTCAAGAACCAAATATTTTCCATCTTAGAATTTTTGGTTGTGCGGTATATGTACCGATTGCTCCACCACAACTTACAAAGATGGGTCCTCAAAGGAGACTGGGAATATATGTCGGCTATGAATCTCCTTCTATTATAAGATATCTTGAGCCTAAAACCGGTTATGTTTTTACGGCTCGGTTTGCCGATTGTCACTTCAATGAGGCAATTTTCCCAGCATTAGGTGGAGAAAAGAAACAGCTGAAAAAGAGATTACATGGAGTGAAACATCCTTATTGCATCTTGATCCTCACACAAAACAATGTGAGACAGAAGTGCAAAAGATTATGCATTTACAAGAAATAGCAAATCAATTACCAGATGCGTTCACCGATACGAAAAGAGTGACTAAATCATATATACCAGCTGTAAATGCTCCTGCTCTGATTGAAATCCCGAAAGGACAATCCGAGAATGAAGTCACTAATGAGTCTAAGACACGCCTGAAGCGTGGTAGACCAATCGGTTCCAAAGATAAAATCATCGAAAAAGAAAAGGAGCATATAAGCACGATGACCCCAATGTGCAAGAATGTGTTCCAGAAGAAACACAAATAAGACAAATTAAGAGATGAAAAATCCTGAAGATATAGAAAATAATGAGATTTCTATTGATTATGTCAATACAGGAGGATTGAAATCGCAATGAGATGAAAAATATAGATGAAATATTTTTTTATTCCGTAGCATGTGATATTGTTAACGGAAGTGAGGATCCTGAACCAAAATCCGTCACTGAATGTCAAAATAGACATGATTGGACAAAATGGAAAGACGCTATACAGGCTGAATTGAATTCGCTTAATAAGCGTAAAGTATTTAGACCTATTATCCTCACGCCTGAAGCCGTGAGGCCAGTAAGATACAAATGGGTCTTTGTACGAAAACGCAACGAGAAAAACGAGATTGTGAGGTATAAAGCTCGACTTGTTGCTCAAGGTTTTTCACAAAGACCTGGAATTGATTATGAAGAAACGTATTCTCCAGTAATGGATGCAATTATGTTTAAATATTTAATCAGCCTAGCAGTTTCTAAAAATTTAGAAATGTGTCTTATGGATGTTGTTACAGCTTATTTATATGGGTCGCTTGATAGCGATATTTATATGAAAATCCCTGAAAGATTTAAAATGCCTGAAGCATTAAGTTCAAAACCCAAAGAATTATATTCGATCAAATTACAAAGATCGTTATATGGGTTAAAACAATCAGGGCGCATGTGGTATAATCGCTTAAGCGAGTATTTGTTAAAAGAAGGATATGTGAATAATCCTATATGCCCATGTGTTTTTATAAAGAAAACAACATCCAGATTCATTATCTGTAACCACCTGATCCCTGGTGTACGTATCACAGTATAATTATGCGATACGACATATAATGTTGATTTGACCTTTCTGGTAGTCCGATTGAGCCGATTTCAGTTTCAAATATCATTTTCTAATATTTTAGATTTTTCAGGATTTTCTGAATTTTTCTGAATTATTTTGAAAAATCTCCGTAGTCGGTGTCGACCGATACCGCTAATAGGCTTTACGATTTTTATTTCACAAACGGAGTAGAATTTTGAGAATCGGCTTTCACCATGTGTCTTAGAATCGTATTCTCTACGTTAGGGTATTTTTGGGGCTTTTCTGAATTTATCGAAAATCGGGCCAAACCGGTGTCGCCCAGTATCATCGAGACGCTCCGGGATTTTTAATTTGCAAACTGGATTGAATTTCTTCAAACCGTCTTCATATTACGTCTCAAGATAATATTCCTATTTTATGTAATTTTTGGGCACCATTCGGAGTTAGTCAATTTTGGACCCTATTATAATAGTAATTAAATATTATAAAAAAACCCTTTTTCTCTTTTTCTTTTTCCCTTCCTCTTCTCCATTTCTCTGGAGACTTCCCCTACTGCCTCTCCACCGCCAATCTCCTCTCTTCTTCTTCTTTAAAATCCTCTCTCTCTCTCCCCTAACTCACTTTCTAGTTCTCTACAACCCCCCCCTCTCTCTCCAAACTCTCTCTCTAACCTCTCTCCCTCTCTTTGTACAGACACCCAAAAGGGGGGGCGACCGTTTCCAGCGGCCAGGCTGCCGCCGCAGGCCGCGGCCGCGCCCCAGCCCGGCCGGCGCCACCGCCGCCCTTCCTCCTCCTCTTCCCCTTTCTTTCTTTCTTTCTTCTTCTTCTCTTTTCTTTTTCTGCTTCACTGTTGCCTTCCTCTCTCTCTCACTCTCCCCCTCTCTGCCTCGCGACCAGAACGGCCGCTGCCGCCGCCGGCAGCCAGGACCGCCGCCGGCGGGCCTCCCTCGCCGCCGGCCAGCGGGTGCTGGCCGGCCTGGGCGCGAGCACGCAGCAGCAGCAAAAGCTGCTGCTGTGCTGTTGTGGTTTATGGGTTCGGGTGGAAACCCAACCCATTAACCCCTTATTGGGTTGGGTTGTAACCCAAAACCCATTAAACCCCGTTAACCCATTACCCATTAATTTAAGTTATGGGTTATCAGATCTAAACCCGACCCGTTATGAGCCCAAACCCGCATCCGAAACCCAATAAAGGTAATTTTACAGAAAACCCCTGGTACTTTTTAGTATTTGCACTTAAGATATTTTTATTACATATTTAACCCATTTTGCTGATTTTTAGTATTCGGGCGATATCGGGAGCATCCGGACTCCGATTTGGACGATTCTGAATCCGTTGCGATCGTGGGAAAGAGAGCTACCTTCCCATGGCTAGTTTGTGAGTGTTTTCATTTATAAATTATATTTATTTATGTTAAATTGATTGATTGCTTTAGTCAATAACTCGTAGATATGGGTAAAGCACTATAAATGGTAATTAAAATACTTCATTATAGCGAAGTTTATAAAATATAAGTAATAGATGATTATATCTATTTCACGTGGTTTAGTTACATTTATCACATCACTGGACATTGTCACTTCGTTACTGCTACGTGTATACTGTCACTATGACACTGTCACCATTACAGACCCACCGATACACTCAACCAGTGATTGCATGTCAACCTCTGATACACTACACAGGACACTATCATTTCAGGTTCATGACCACTGTTCCATGGATACGTGACACTGATATTTCATGTGCTAGTATCACCGTCCCATAGATAGTCTAATGCACTGAACGCACTAGACACCATTATTTCATGATACCCCTTGTACATGCCTCACCCTTACATACGTAGTGACAATCATGACATTCTTACTGCATGTTCGTGAACTACGGATATACGGATACGCTATTACACGGGATACCGCTATATGGATACTCTGTGCATGTCTGACCCTACTGTTATTTGTACTCACCGGACTACATGCATTCATTGTCTATGTATTCCATTTGCATGGATCATGGTTTATGGTATTGCTACATGGATATTCCTGGATTCCCGTTATATTGCACATTGTTTATATTACATGGATTATTGTTACATGAGTAGCCCATCCTGTAACCCCGTTACATGATTATTTCCCGTCACTAATATTGTTATTCCCGTTACTGGATACATGAGCTGTTGATATGCGATGTGTGGAATCCCACATCTATTGTTCCCGTTTCCCGTTATATTGTTATATGCTATCAACAGAGCTCAGGTCCTGTTCTCATGTTACGTGTATCATGCACTGTAGTTGTTCTTGTTACACTGTATACTTTAAATATCAGATCATAAAGATAACTTGGGGATGGGGAGACTTGACTGTTGATTAGATCATATCGGGTGGATGTCATGGATTCATATTGTTTGTCCCACTGCAGGGGATGGGGTAGTGCTGGCTACCATATGTTACTTATGAGCATCCCGTTTCCCGTTATGTTTTAGCTCATTAAGATTCTCGTTACATGTTACAGCCCTAGCGGGCTGGCCCTGGTCTCAGCAGCCAGGGATCTGGTAAGGTCGTTGTCCCGGGTATGCACGGGATACACCCACCCGATAAGAGCTCCTCAACCATGGGTTTTCAATTAACATATAAAACAGTATGCACAATAGTGATATCAGGAACACTTGTTATTTGGTCACTCTCTCGTTTGGATAAGGGTACCCGTAGGCCATGTCTGGATGGGTTCGACTGGAGTGCGGGCTCCAGTATGAACTGCCAGTGGTATGGGACACTGGAAGAGATTGATTACAATACCAGGTGGTACTGATTGCTACTATTGTCTAAATATCATGACTTGCCTGATACCTGTATCCTTATTGTAGTTGTACTTGTTCCTATTCCTGATCATTTATCCGCTATCAGGTTACCTGTATTATTTGTTACTCTACCTGGTACATGTTACACTTTCTGTGGTGGCATACTACTCATGTACATGTATCCTCTGCATTGCATATATGCCGTTTTCTATATACCTTGCTGACATCATGACTAGATATACACAGCTGACATCATTATTAGATATACATAACACAGTATCATGGTTATATTGCATATGCTCATCTGCCTGTTCACGTCTATCACGTCACCACGATACAACATATTTATTATATCAAACTGAGACTACTGTAGACATGACCCGATGATAACCGGCTAGGTAGTGATGGTATTAAAAGATGACATGTTTATATATTTTTACTGCTTTCATGTTTATATATTTCTACTGCTTATTATATGCTTATTATATGGTATCACTACTACAACATCATTATATATTAGTATCGTGCTTGTATTACTATAGTATATATTACTGCCTCCTTCATTTTACCACTCACTAGGTCGCTTCCTGACGACCCTGGGTTTGCGTGCCCAGGTTGGAGATCCGAGTTATCGTTTGGTCAGATAGTCCAGTGGGTTCACATAGGAGACTTTACCATCGAGACCCTTCATAGGTATCGTTGTGCTTTGTTCCTGTTATCTTATTGATCCCTATTTTTATATCTGTTCTGATCACTAACCCCTTTCTGCAGGTATTCTTGTACTTATTTCCTGCTGGAACCCTTGTGTATATGGAAGCTATGTCCTGTACTGAGGCTTAACGTACGCGTGAGGGCGTTTCCACCTCGCGTATGTACGTTGCCATAACGTCCCCGTACCTGCGGGATCGGGGCGTTACATTATCATTGCTGTATATGTTGATGATTTAAATATCATTGGGACTCATAAAGAAGTCCTAGAAGCAATGATATATTTAAAGAATGAATTTGAAATGAAAGACCTTGGGAAAACTAAATATTATATTGGTTTACAGATTGAGCACTTACAAAGTGGGATACTTTTATATCAATCAAATTATACTGAAAAGATCTTAAAACGCTTTAACATGGATAAAGCAAATCCTTTAAGCACTCCAATGGTTGTTAGATCATTGAATGTGGAAAAGGATTCATTTCGCCCTCGCGAAGATAATGAAGAGGTTCTTGGTCCTGAAGTACCATACCTAAGTGCAATTGGAGCTCTTATGTATCTGGCTAATTATACCTGACCAGATATAACATTTGCTACTAACTTATTAGCAAGATTTAGCTCATCTCCTACACGGAGACATTAGAATGGTATTAAACATGTATTTCGTTATCTTCGAGGAACAACTAATTTTGGCTTGTTTTATTCCAGAGGATCAAAACAAGAAATAACTGGTTATACAGATGCAGGTTACTTGTCAGATCCACATAAAGCCAGGTCTTAAACAGGATATGTGTTCACATGTGGAGGTGCAGCGATCTCTTGGCGTTCACAAAAGCAGACATTTATTGCCACTTCTTCTAATCATGCTGAAGTCAAGCACTCCATGAAGCAAGTCGAGAATGTGTATGGCTAAGGTCTGTAACTTAACACATCCAAGAAACTTGTAGATTACCAGTCAACAGAGATCCAACAGTACTGTTTGAAGACAATGTTGCATGCGTCGCTCAAATGAAGGAAGGATTCATCAAAAGCGACCGTACCAAGCATATACCCCCGAAGTTCTTCTCATTCAGCCAAGAGCTTGAAAAGGATAAGAAAATTAATATTCAGTATATCCGATCAAGTGATAATGTGGCAGATCTCTTTACAAAGGCACTTCCCCCTACAACTCTCAGAAAGCTTATTCATGATATTGGGATGCGTCATATGCGAGACCTATGAAGAAGAACTACTTATGTCAACTTGAGGGGGAGCTTACATGGCTGCACTCTTTTTCCCTTACTATGGTTTTGTCCCACAGGGTTTTCCTAGTAAGGTTTTTAATGAGGCAGCATAGAACACGTATATAGAAATGATGTACTCTTTTTCCCTTCGCTATGGTTTTGTCCCACTGAGTTTTTCTAGCAAGGTTTTTAATGAGACATCATGTAAGGTTGACAGCCAAGGGGGAGTGTTATAAACGTGGCTGCCTACCTTTACTGTGCACCATTAATGAGTTTACTATGCGCTGATGTAAGCGATGACGCAAGCGTGCATAGTGACTGCATAGTACCCCAAAGTTTTCCTATAAATAGGCCCTTCCTGATTCATTTCAATGTACACACACTTTAGAAATCAATAAGAATTCTTACTTCTACTCTGTCTCTAGAAATCTCTGTTTTGGTGTTATATTTTTCTGAGTTTTACAAAAGCCTCGTTTAAAAAAAAAAGAACGAACTAAACTCTTTACATACCAATTTAACAGAGTTTCCTTAAATTTATCCTCCATATCACAAAATCGGCTCTCCTATCACCAATGCAACTTCTTTTTTTAACAGCACAAATATCTCATCCTTAATCTCCAACAAATTGCACTAACTGTAGTTATTCTTAGGGACAAAATCAGATTACTTGTGACAATTAATTTTCAAAAATTTAATGTTAAAAATAAAATCGTTATTAAAAAAAAGTTTGATAAATATTCGTAAATTCAGTTTGAGAGAACACAATTTTGCATCTCATTGACTATTGGTAAATTCAGTATCAAATTATATTTCCTGCCCAATTAATTTTTTTTCCCCCTAGAGATTCAATCTCCAAAATTAGGAATTTACTAGTCTTAGAACTGTGCTTTGTTAACCCCTTCTCAGATTCTCATGACTTCCTACGCTTCTTCTCTTTCAAACAGTTAACATGCAGCATTCCAAGAAAACCTCATGTCAATGATATGAAGAGAGAATACATAAAAGAAACAGCAAGTGCACAAGATTCTGATAACCGATGAAGAACATTCGACATAGAGCATCAATATTCTCAATAATGGCGGGTGCATAAGCTGAAGAAGCTAACATTTTGGTCACAATCCTTACAAAATCTTAAATCTCGAGCATGAGCTGGAGAGGAACATACAAAAAGACTCAATAGTCAAGACTGAACCCTCCTTCATGCCGACACATTATGAAAGCCGACACATTATGAAAGCTGAAGCTTAATCTTGGCTTCCCCATCAAACACAGCAAATATAGAATCTTGGTAAACTTCTGCTGAGTTTTCCCATAGCAGAGAACAAACCTGTAAAAGAAAGTACTTTATATCATTATAACAGCAGCTTCATACTGAAACATAATTGTGAGATAAAAAGATAATAATTAATAAACATCATCTTCAACAATCGGGTTGAAAGAAATAGGTTAAAAGAATAATGGCAGACTGTATATCCAATTATTACTAAAACAGGGTGTGAAAATCAAACGCACCAACCAGAACAGGTTTAATCACAACGAGCTCCCAGCAAAACACAGTAGTTCTCCAGTCAAACAGGAAGAAGGCATAATTTATAAATCTTACAATTTATGGATCGAAAATGTAACAACCGAAAATGTAACAACTGCCGAAAGGCGAGGCATTCGCCCAAAACAAGAAAAGGAAAAAAAAAAAAAAAAAACAATAAATGAGGCCATCCCCTGCTACCAAAAGTATCAATCAGCTATAGTGCAGTTTCAGATCTTGTGAGCTGCTCCACTTCAACAATCTTGCATTAATGTTTCCATGGGTCAAGAAAGATGGAGTATAGTCTTGATGTCGACGTTCTCCAAGACCTTGCCATTGTCAAGCAAGAAATGCAGAAGCTTGATCTCAAAATCACTTCCTTCAAATCCACGGATCTTTAGTTCTTTCAGGTGAGATAGCAAGCTACTTACAGAAGCATTCTCCAGTTTTCTAAGTTGCTTTTCTTCATGATGGCCCTCGAGTGCCTTATCAAAAATAAGTAAATATATAAGCTAAATAATCAAATTAGGATCTCGACCCATAAGCCAAGAAAATGATCCTTCAACAAATTAAAAGACATAATTGTGCTAAAGATATATCACACCTGTTGTTGATTGGGGTGAACAAACGACAAACAAGGGACTCCAAATTATTAAAAGCCATGAGTAACCCAAATATTGCTGAGATGGAACCATTGCCCATTTTGCCAATCATCTCAAATCGCCTGACTTTAGACATGCTAAAGTTTTTCATCAAACCCTTTGGAATGGTCATGTCCTAAAGAACATCAGAAGAATCAGGGTTGTGCATGGACAAAAAAAAAAACCATGTGAAAGTTCAGAAAAGTCTATCAAAATACCTTGAAAAATCCACTATACAAAGTCAGATCATCAACATGACTGAGATCCTTGAGAAGTTTCACAAGACGGTCAGCCCGCTGTTTCATATTGCAGTTAATGTTGTGGCATAAACCTATTTCAGCTTTAACCAGGGCAGGAAAGTGCAAGGAAAGCACTTTTATCGTATAACTCAAACCAAATTTGAAGCACTGGAGCTCTTGCGCATTGATCGTCACTTCCTTTAGGAAGTGGCAGCATTCTAACTTCATGCTAATTAGTTTTCGAGGCAGAAAATTCAAGATGTTTCAATCCAGAAATTCTTCTCAGCTCCAGCTTCTCAAGTGTAGGGCAACTGGATAGCATCTTATGGAGCAGTTTCTCAGATATATTAACATCCCTGAGCACCAGACAGGCCAGATTACGAAAACCATAGGACCTTCATGGGTTATATTACATCTTGTCAACTGCAAAATTCGCAGAGATCCATAGGTGAACAAAGTTGGAAGCACAATAAATTGGAGCTTTCAAATTCATCATCAGACTTGCTACTGTCTGATTTATTACTTGTCGTGTCTGATTCTTCAGCTGAATTTGATTCATCATCTGAGTCCAATTCATCAAGTAAGTCTGACTCATCACTTGTGGAGTCACTGGCTGAGTCATAGTCCCAGCGAGGACGATCATCATCATCACAGTAATTGGCCTGCATAGGGTCACTAGAGTACAGAAAGCGAGGCTGGTGGAAGAAACCCCCACCGGAGAAGTCAAGGTGAATCTCCTGAACATAAACATCATAGAAATCTGAATCCATTGTCTGACAGGGTAATAGAAGGATGATCCATATTTAGTGACACCCGCAAAATGTTTATCGGTGCTTGTTCACGGCACAGAATCGCTCCACTCATAAAGTCAACTAATGCACGAGCAGGGCAACTCCTCAAAGTTCCTCCACTTTTCTGAAGGAAACATTTCTGATCAAAATCTAGGATAGGCACTGAGGCCACACTTTCCTCCATCTTTTCGAAAGGACGCTTGTCTTGGCCGCATCTCTCATGGGAAGAAAAGAGATAATATGCTGAATCATCGCATCACACAATCTGCTGATCTGATCAACCTGCTTATTCCCATCTTTTGCTAATTCATCTTCGCTCTCTAATTGGTGTGTAGAATTCTCCATATTTTTCTGTGAAGCTGATCTTATGACAGCTTGAAATGTGCCAAAAAGGTAAAACAATGATACCAGTCAATACTTTCACATTGTGATTAGTGTTCATAATGAATATCTTCCAAAATATATCAAGATTCTCAACAAGTATATGCATGTATCAACTATCAAGATAGAAATAGATGTAAGCATGAGTATGTGTATTCTGCATATCAACAGCTTAAATACCTATATAAATATTGTACATGTAAGTTACTGTTCGGAATGACGTGTGCATTTGAGGTTAACTAATAAAATAAAATTAACAGTGATGGGCAGGATGGAGCATGTAAAGACAACATATTAATGTAGAAAACATATATGTAAGCTGAAGATTGCGAGTGAATATCAGCATCTTTTAGAGATACAGCAAGTGTCACCTAGATGCATAACACAAGAAAACAAAAGTAATAGCCCAATAAGACTAACAAATGCTTTTATTATTTGCAAGGTTTAAAATCTCAGTATCGGTATCGGCCAATAGTTTTTAATATCAATATCGGCAACATTGGCGATAGCGGCAATATCGAAAATATCTGCCCATTTTAATATCAATATCGACAACTTATGCTTTTCTAGTATTGATTGTATTCTCACATGAATACCCCTTCATTTGAGAGTATTCCTTATAGGCCTCCAAGTAGCACCATTCATTATCCACGGGAGTAACATGTGCCTTATCCACATCACCATCCATCATCCATAGTTAAAACCAGATCATGGTCTCATCCAACATCTATTATTCCTCATCCATGGTCCATGAGATCTATGATCTGCGATCCATGTACATGAGAACTACCGTCCATTGGCTAACCAACATCCACAGGAACTACCATTTGAGAGCAAACCAAGTAGGGATGGCTAATAGGGCGGGTCGACCCGCATCGACCCGCCCCGCCCCGCCCTGTGCGACCCGTTTGAGTCGCACAGGGCGGGTTGCGGATCAACCTGGACCCGCCCCGTTTAGGGGCGGGTCAACCCGAGTTGACCCGTCCCGTTTAAACGGGACGGGTCAGATTTGTCCCGTGACGAATCACGGGACGAATCGAGTCGGGGAAAATTTTCCCGACCCCTCCTCTTTTTTTTTTTAAAGTCCTATATTATTATATATGTGAGACGGAAAAATTAGTTTCAGACCCCTAGTTTATTTTTTTATTTTTTTTAAACCCTCAACAGTTTAAAAAATTACATATTGTGGTAAATTTGAAAATTTTAAAAATAAAATAATAATAAATTCCGAGACGGGTTAGACCCGTCTCGGCGAATCCGGGTCGTTACCCCAATTCTTAATTCGTCTCGTTTGGATTCGTTACGAGACGGGTTCAACCCGTCTCGTAACGGATTCGTTAGCTAACGGGACGAATCAACCGATTCGTCCCGTTAGCCATCCCTAAAACCAAGATAATATAACCTGGCACGTTTGGATATCGGACTTCCCTCTTAGGCCACAACCTATGCATAGTTACCAATTTTGAGAACCTGGGCACCATTTAAGGATTATACAATGATACCTTAATAAGGACTCAAAATCATATTTTTACCAAAATCTTAATTTAGTAGTTCTTAGCATATACATCATAAATCAGTCAATATCTTTTCTATTAACTCTCCGATGGAAGAGTATACTTACAGATAAATATCTCAACAATGTGCCATACCACTTGCTGCAATAGACATGTTAGAAACCAGTTAATCCCAATCAACAAAATGGGTCCAACAAAAATATGTTCACACAAGGAAACTTGGTGGAGAAACAAACATCCAAAAGAGGGAAGAGAACACA
This sequence comes from Agave tequilana, assembly GCA_038442645.1. Lineage (NCBI taxonomy): Eukaryota > Viridiplantae > Streptophyta > Magnoliopsida > Asparagales > Asparagaceae > Agave > Agave tequilana. The sequence goes on from JAVJIF010025854.1 coordinate 53,735, forward strand.
ATATTACATGGTTCATAGAGATTTAATACCATAAGCAACCTAGCAAGCAAATAAACTCAACATTAATGGTGGGGGATTATAATGATGAACTATAATATTCACCTATATAATATTCACCTATCTATAAATGGACAACCCACCATCCCACTTATCCAACCATGCAAGATTAATACACGCTTCACACACCTGAAAACAAGTGTGAAACAAAAAATTCAGGTAAACATAGGAATGATGTACCTCATGGAAACTATTTCGCTGTGAGAGATTCAGCACCTTCTTCTTCATCCACGATGAAAGAATGATTCTCGTTTCTCACATAAGAGAAAATCTATGTACCTTTATGAAGACCTCTCCCTTTAATTCAGAGAGAGTTAAGCAAGATAACTTCACCTATCTACAAATAATGACAACCAACCTAACACCCCTCCTCTCTAACTAACAGAACACCTCTCTACACTCATGGAGATCCCCTCCCCCTCATTCAGTGAAGGAGGAACCCTAATCAGTAGCCAGATTGCACCCATGGATTTGATTCATAGCTTGATTATTATTTGTTAAAAACCCTCTATCTTTCTAATTGTAATTTGAATTTCCAAGATGTGCCCCCTTGTAATAATCCAAAACACAAATTAACTTTATCAACGCTCTCTTGTTTGTGATTTGGTTCTCCTTCCACCAACATAAGAAATGAAATTAAAATTTAATTACACAACAAATGACAAATTTGTGATGCAGGTGAAGTGATATAGTGACATGCAGATATTTATGCAAGTAAAAAATATATTTATGAAGCCAAAATATGAGAAAGAAAAGGAAAGGAAATGAATTGATAGTTTGAAATCACAACCAAAGAAGAAAAATCCAAATAACCCATCACAGACAAGAAATTAAAGAACAAAGAAAAAAATACAGAGATATTAGGATCAGAGAGTAAAAGAGAAATAACCTGAAATTTTCTCCTCTCTCTCTTTTTATTTTTCTGAATTTCCGAGAATAATAATAATTGAAAACCCTAAAACCGTGATGAAGCCTCTGCCGTCTGGCCCCCCTCTGCCGCTGCTCTGCATTTTGTTGACCTGCGAACTTTTCCCAAGACAGCTGGCACCTAGCAAATCTTCATGTTACCAAATTGCCCTTTTAGTCATTTTATATTTTGGTTAATATCCGTCCATTTAATTATTATTTAAAGTTTAAATACAAAACTTTATCCGTGACTTCTTCTTAAATTTTGTCCGTCCGTATTATCTCAAGAGAGAACAACAAAGAAAATTAGGCGGCCCTCTCTTCCCCCTCTCCCCGCCTTGTTGCTCTTTCCTCTCTTCTCTCTCTCTCCCTCTCCCATCTTCCCACTCCTCCTTCCTCTCGTCTCCTCTTCGCCGCTCGGTTCCACCGCAAGTGATAATCTAGTTTATTTATTTATTTATTTTTTGTTAAAAGAGAGAAACAACAACTGCATCCTAAAAGCAAAAATACAATTCAATTTTTTTGTGGAGAGCTGGAATTTCAAAACATTCCTATTTGTGCCACCTCAGCAGAAGGAACAACCATGGGAGAATGAATTCAAAAAAAAAAATTCTCCAAGGTATTTTTGTCACCCTTAACTAACTTCTTGTACTGTTTCTTGATGCTGTCTACAACAAACCTTCGAGAATTGATCAACGGGGACCGACTCCAAACACCTGCGACTTCGTTGGGCTAGTTGGCGTGCCCGGTTGAAAAATATAATTTGCACCTATGATGATGTGAAAAAGATGGTTTACATTGAATTTAATCTTGCCCTGTAATTAGGGATGGCTACCGGGACGAACCGGGTTGATTCGTCCCGTTAGCTAACGTATCCGTTAACCCGTCTCGTAACAAATCCAAATGAGACGAATCAAGTAATTAAGGTAAGAATCGGGTCTCTGACCCGATTCGTTACCCCGGATTAGCCGAGATGGTTTGGACCGTCTCAAATTTTATTATTATTTTATTTTTGAAAATTTCAAATTTACTACAATAGGGAATTTTTTAAGCTGTTGAGGACTAAAAAAAAATAAAAAAATAAAATAGGGTCTAAAATTAATTTTCCCATCTCACATGTATAGCGCGCATCCCCTCTACTGCAAGACTCTTGCGCAAGAAGAAGCACTAGTACGGGATCTTAGATTTGCCAAAAAAAAGAAAAAAAAAGGAGGGGTCGGGGAAAATTTTTCTCAACCCAATTCGTCTCATGATTCGTCACGGGACGAATCTGACCCGTCCCGTTTAAACAGTGTACGCACGCGAGAAGGTACGAGCTCGAGGTAAGATTTCCTTGAATCAAATTGAAAAATTACAACGGACTAGTATTCCGGTTACAAGGGAGGGAGGATGTTGAGTCTTGAATCCTCCCTTTGTTTAAGGCTGGGTTCTTCAAGTGGCAATGGAGAGTGAATCTTTTTCTCCGTTGACCGGTGACCGTCTAGGCCTTCGGGGATCTTCTCTTCTGGCTGGTAGAAGGAGTAGCACAGCTCTGTCTACCAAAACTCTCAAAGAGAAGGTAGGTAAAGAGCAACTTGTACGCAGCAAGCTTGCTGAGAGTTGAGCTCTCTCTTGCTTCTCTCTCTGTCTGCCTGTGTGTAGCCTGTTGTCTATCTCTTGTTTCTTGTGTCGTCCCCCCCGTTCCTCATAGCGGCGGGGCTATTTATAGAGGTTTCAGGGGTGAACGTGCCCCCTAAAAATGCTCCACAATGAGGGGCTAACTTCCCCGCTATGTGGGCGGTGACTGGCCCCATAACCAGGGCGGTTATAACCGAGACGTGAGCCTTGGCCCCTCGCGCCCTAAGGTTGAGACACGGGTGTCGAGCCTTCGCGCCTTGAAGTTGAGACGCGGTGTCGAGCCCACGGGCCTTGATGTTGAGACGCAGTGTTGAGCCACGCGCCTTGATGTTGAGACGCGGGTGTCGAGCCCACGCGCCTTGAGGTTGAGACGCGGGTGTCGAGCCCACGCGCCTTGAGGTTGAGACGCGGGTGTCGAGCCCACGCGCCTTGAGGTTGAGACGCGGGTGTCGAGCCCTCGCGCCTTGATGTTGAGACGCGGGTTTGGACCCTCACGCCTTGATGCTGAGACGCGGATGGCCATCATTAGTCCTGCGTCTAGACGCTGAAACTCTGCCTTTTTTAATGGCTTGTCTTTTAATGATTTTTAGACAGCCTACAGAACCCCCTCCAAGGTTTTCGATATTCCGCGGTTAACTGGGACGGATTTCGAAATACTTTGGACTGTAGCTGAGCTTACCCTTATGACTGGACTGTTAATGCTCCGGGTTTGATCTTATCTGGAGTATGGTCTTCGTGAGTGTACTGTAGAACTCTTTGAAGCCATCAGAGTTGATCGAGTTGAGTGTTTAGATACACAGTCTAAACCTCCCCGATTGCTTTAAGTCTGTCGTGGGTGCACTTTAAGCCAGGAGTGGACAGTCGTGTGCTTGTGCCAGTGTACTATTGAACTGATTTGCAGAAGTAAGGACTGAACGCCAGTTCTTTTTGAAGAGCAGAGATAGTACTGCTTTAAAGAGACGCGACTTTTATGGGGTGCGTCTTTTGGAAATGGAAACGCGACTGATATTCTATTGGGCAGACGCGATGCTAGGCCGGATTGGAAGGACACGAACTTCGGAGAGACGCATCCTTTTGAGTAAGGACGCGACTTTCTGGACGTGACTATGGCTGTGCTGACGGGGGCACGTCCATCGAAGAGGCCGCCTGTTGGGTGCGAATCCGTGCCATGTCATGAGTGCACCGCCACTTGTTCTGGGGAACCGACGGGACATCTCTTTTTGGCGCGCGGACTTCCCGGTATATTAAATGAGCTGCCCACGCGTCAAGCGATGACTCGATGCCGAACCAATCGAGCCACGCGCCGCGTATCTTTGCGAATCTTCGTGCCTATAAATGGCAACAGTCAGAGAGATATCTCTTCGTCTCGAGCGCATCTGTTAGGGTTTTTTGAAAAAGGAGTCTTCTCTGTCTCTTTTCATTTCTTCATCGTCCATCATCGGATTCTTGATTAACGATGGCACCCAAGCCAGGCCAACCGCATCATCTTCAAAAGCGGCCGTCGTCGAGGCCCAGAGGGGCGGTTCCTCCGCGCAGGAAGCCCCAATCTCAGGTATAATGCCATTAGGCTTAAACTTCGCCATTAATGGAAGTTCATGGACTCCTAAAAATCCCTCTTTTAAAGGAGAACCGTCAACACAGAATAGAAACCATGTTTGATTCTCAGACGCGGTCTTTGAGTTGATAAACAAGGCGCGGGTTTGATGACCCCACGCTTTTATTTACTTGGGGATGCGCTTGTTTATTGGATATAGAGCGCCAGTAAGCCCTGCACTTCGGATTCTTCACTTAGAATATTTCTAATTGTGAAGGTTTCGGACGCGGACTTGATCCTTGCGTTCTATGACATCAGGTGCTGGTCTTTTATGAATCTCGCACCTGAGTCCAAGTACTTAGAAATTTTTCATAAGTCTTGGATTTCAAAACGCAGGCTCCCTGTTGGCCTCACGGTCGCGGATTTTCAGGTCTGGACGCGGATTTTGACAATTTCTGCGTCCAGTATCTCTTCTGCGTCTGAACGCGGATTTTCAGGCCTGGACTCGGATTTTGACAATTTCTGCGTCTAGTATCTTTTCTGCGTCTGGACTATAGACACTTTTTTTTAGGTTTCTGATCAGATTTCTGATTAAGTGTCATCTTCTTCTGCAGTGCAACACTCTTCTGCCCACTCTCCAAGAGGCGCCACTTTGGGCACGTAGTGGTGCTGACCGTGATTTGACCTTGTGCTGCAAAGGACTGTATACCTATGCCTGCTGATGGGTCGCAGGAGCGCAGGAGGAGGCTCTCTAATGTTGACATGGCAACCTTTCGGGGCTTATGACTGACGCAGCATTCACAACGGATGCTCGCGTTCCGCTGGAGAAGCCTGCCTTCTTCTTTGGAGACCGTATTAGCGAGGGCGACTATTTCTTGTATGACGGAGATTATAAATGGCTCCGTCAGATAGGGGATAGAGATTCTTTCTCCCAAACATGGAGAGGATGTACCCGCTATCTTATCTTCAACACATGTCCGTGTTTTCCATTAGTTTGCAAAGGGGGAAAACTTACAAATAAAGAGTTTGAGGAGCTAAATTACAAGTATTCTTAAAAAGATTACAGTAGATCTCCTCAGAGATTCTGGAGAAGTGTGCCGATAGGAGTCTGGTCAGCGCGCGACCACTTTTGTCCCTTGACGATGCGAGCGATGAGATTCCCTTCTCGCCTGGTTCCAGGAATCAGAGAATAGAGGATTGGTAGAACCCTCTTGCTACTTCTCAAAACCGCCTTCTGTGAGGAATTCCTTCTCACCTGGTTCCGGAGATTCCTTGAGGAAAAGAGGTTGTTAGGGTATCACCACCCTGAAAAGAAGTATTTCTCCTGAAAGGTCTCTGAATTAGAGAACGCACAGTGCGTTATGAAGAAGTCCAATTCTCCTGATCAGCAGAGGATTGATTTGGGAGCAGAAGCCCACTTTGATTGATCGCCGATCTCTGGATTGCCCTTGGACCGCCTCCTTCTCCCTTGTGCCCCTGGCGGGCTATTTATAGGGAAAGCAAGGGTATAATCGTCCCCTTGAAGATATGAAACAGATTGAACCGAATCTGTTTAAATCTGGAAAGTAGCCTTGCTGCGAGGCTAGGATAGCTTCTGCGGAGCTAGAAAATGGCAAGTCGGTTGATCTTTCCGATTTGTTTTGATCCCCTCCATATCGTTGAAGGATTTTCTCTGATCCTCTTACTCGTTTCAAGAGAGTCAAGAGATTGCGGCATTCACATCTGCCATATTTGAATCCCGATTGGATTTGATTTGCTTGGATCCGATCTTATCAGGAGATTTGATTGGTCAAAGGTTGACCATAGCAAACTAATAGCGAAGCTGCCCGCTTTGAAGCTCATAGCGGAGCTAGAGGCAACTCTTGGCGAGGTCCGAAAAGAGGCTTTTCGGCGAAGCTATCAGTTAGCTTCCTGGCGATGCTCTGGATGATGCTAGCCTCTCAAACGAGGCTATCTCCTTGGGCTAATGTAATGCTAAATGCTAGCATTTTAGACCTGCTGAGGTCTGTTTAGAAACAATCCGGGTTCACTGTTCTGCTTGCTGGATCAGTGGAGTCCAAACCGCTTCCTTGTCCCTTGGAGGTGGAAAAACTGGTCTTCAGCTCGTCTGTCGCTAGACATTGTTCGGACCAATAAGAATCTTGTCTTTTTTAAGTGTCAACAAGACCCCCTTCAAAGTTTTCGAGAGTCTGCAATAGCTCAGACTCCGAAACACTTTGAACTGCTGTGATAGTATGTGGAGTATGAACATCGCCATGATGGTTGAGTTCAGCTTCGCCTTCAATCCTGCTTTGGGATGAATTCGCCGAAGAATTGCACTGGTTCGCGAGTAGCTTCGCGTCGGGGTAGCTCCGCGTCTGGGCTTCAAGAAATAAGTTCACTTTGGAACTCCTGTTGCCTTTTTAAAGCCAACTGCCGTGGGGCGGTTACGAGGAGGATCATTCCTTCTTTCGCGCCAATCGAGGGAGATGTTCTCCGATTTGCACGTTTCCAAGGGAGGATACTCCCTTTCTTCAAGGCGTCATAAGTGCCTTTTATGAGGGAGACGTTTTCTCCCCTTTGCACGGTTCCAAGGGAAAAACCGTCCCTTCATCAAGGCGCAATAAATGCCTTGAATGCGCTCGTGCTTCCACGCTTGGGGTGAGAGTGCTCAGGCCATGGGGCCTATAAATAGGACACTTGAGGTCCTCTGAAGAGAAATGTTTTGTCTTTCTTCTCTTCTCTTGGTTGTAAGAGATACTCAGATCTCTGAATTAGTGGGAATGCCCACTCTGGTCATTATCCGGCCAAGGACCGGTAAGTCTTGATCGTTCAACGACTTCACCGATTTTAGGAATTCATCTCCCTTGGTTTAGCTTTGACAGCTGCTTTAGGGATTGACTTCCCTTGCTCTTCATCTTGCACTTGGCTGATCTGCAGAGAAGAATTTCAGCACAGCTTCCCTATGAAGCTACCATCTTGACTTAATCAGAGAAAGATCACTGCATGTTAAGTCCGCTACACAGGCAGAACTTAGGACTTGGTCTCTTCAAAGGTTGAGCCAGTCTTGCCATATTGGTGAATGTTGAGACTGTGTCTAACTTTGCCATAGAGGTGAGGCTAGGACTTGGCGTTTGCTGAGCTAGTCCATTAGTTGCTGTGCAGGCGGAGCTTGTCCTCTGCTGAAGTCGGATTGCTTTGCCGCCCAAGAATCTGACTTAAAGTTTTTGCAGCTCTTTCTGTGCTTGACTGCTAACTTGCTCCAATTTGTCTTGCAGTGAGCTATGCTTGCCAGTCTGGTGACTTGATGGAAGAAGCCATAAAATTGCCTTATGCTTCCCCAGTTGAAGCTTTACTTTTAAGCAGGAGGAACAATTCGGGGCAGCGGGTGCGCGTCCCAGAGGCTGTTGGCAGTCTCTTATCCGTGATGATTCGTTCTGAGGTGAGGCTGGCTGCCGCTTTTACCGGAGGTGATCCGCTTTAAGATCATGGGCGTCGCCTGTGGGATCGTCGGCACCATTGCCGACTTTCAACTTTGGTGGCCTTTGATGGCGATCCACTTCGGGAAAGTGGGCATCGCGCCTGTTAGATCACTGGTATCACTGCCGATTCCCCATTATACGTGATCTATCGTGTTGGGGCGATAGTTTTTTATTGCCAGGCTTCAACAAAAATGGCCTAGTAAGATCTGCCATTTTTGTGGAGAAAAATGACCGTGTCCTTGCGGCACCACTGGTTACGGCCTTATGCAGGAGGAAGGCCCTTCCTGTCCCGTTGGTCCGGCCTGGGAGCAGATAAACCGCTTGTATGCCTTTTATGCAAATGGCCTTGTTAGGCAACTTGGTGTGTTATATGAAACACAACTTTGATGTAATATCAAATGTACCTTTTCTATCAATGAAAGTTCATCTCTTGTTCATTAGATTTTGCTTGCTTTCATTGGGAGTTCGGCCATTGCTGGGCTGGACTGTGTGCGGAGCTAAGGACATAGTCCTTCCTTCGAACGATCTTCGCGAGACTGGTGTGTACCGCGAGCAGCACACTTTTAGAGGGTTAAGGTAGGCCTCTCGGCGAAGCCCTTGAAGGACTGTGCGAAGTCCGCACTTTTGCACTAGTGCGAAGTTAACTCTTAGTAGAGTTGAACCGGCGCTTCTCGGGAAGGCGCTTCGGGCGCTGTTTCGAATAAATTCGAAACGGCGGCATGGCCCTGTTTTTTGAGGCCTCGTTTCAGGCGCTGATTGGCCTATAAAAGCCCGATCGGGCTGAACATGGAAAAGATCTCCTTTTTCAGAGAAATTTCTGTCTTTTCCCTCTCCTTCTTCCTCCTTTGCTTCAGAGTACTTCGAGAACTTTTGCAGTTCTTAATGGCGCCCAAAAGACGAGCGGGTAAGGAAGCAGCGACTTCTGCAGCGGAAGGCCCTCCTCCTCCGGTCATCGAGCGACCAGTCACCGGTAAGGAATTTTCCTGTCTGATTGGAGACCGAGGTCTCTTTTTCTTTGGAGCCAGTCATTTGGCTATTTAGGACGATCGAATGGGATCTATCCTCATTAGGGAACTCATTTCCCTGAACTTCCCTATTTTCCTTGCACCAGGGAAGTAAGAACTGAACAGTTCTTCTTTTAGGCTTCTGTAGGAAGCCATTGCTTGGGCAGTCTCCATCCTGTTGAGGAACAGGATATGGGTCTGTTTCCTTCAGTCGTGGCCACGAAGGACAACTGTTGACCATGATGTCCTTTTGATGACGTCAGCCCTCAGGGCTATGCCACTTTCCTGCTTTAAGCGAAGTTGGCGCTTTGATATTTTCTGCAAAGATGCAGTCTTATCCATGAAGCGAAGCTTTTCAAAACTATCGCCTTGCATGCTCTGCTTGCTGGGCGAGGCTATGCCTTAGTGAATTTTTATGCTTTCGCATCCACTTGATTGGTGAACTAATCATATCTCATTTCTGTTTTGCAGTACATTACGCCTCCGGCCTCCAGAACAGTCTGTTCGTCTAGCCAGTCGAGCAGCGGAAACTCAGCTTACAGTTCTATGGGCAGGCTTCATTGTTCAGCGAGCCGAGCTCCCTTGTACGGGATAACGCTCATCCAGGACGGTCGTCCGCAGGCCATGCGGAGCATTTGACTACGGCTCCGCTTGAAGATATCGACCGTCAGGCTTACAAAAGCCTGACTTCGTGTTCGGGATGCTGCACCCTGATCCCGATCGCCAGCTGCAGGCCGGTGAAGGCCAGTGGATCTTCCAGTTGGACGGCGAGAGATTCTATCTCCCATCCACTAAGCGGCATTTTGCTTTGTCTTCTTCGCGAGCGTGACTCAGGCTCGGAAGATGGCGTGGGGCGTGAGCCTAAATGCCGAGTCTGTAATGTCGGGAGGTTGACATTCCAGTCCGGCTATTCGAGGGCGGGCCATCCTCGTAGCATAATGGGGATATACCCTGGGAAGGTATCGCTGGACCTTCCAGTAGAGAGAACCCAGCTGCGGCGCCGACCTTTGGCACTCAGTTCTACGAAGTTGACGGAACTACCCTGCCACCGATTTCAGGACTCCCGGTTGGGTCCACCCTCCCTAGGTCGTGTGGGCGGAGTTGACCAACTATATCCTCACTCATTTTGAGGGGGACTTAGAGAGGTTAAACCTCCATGAGGCCGTCAGGGCGACCTGCTAGGCATTGAGATGAAGGTGGCGTGCTTCTACGCCATCCTTGAGTTGTACTGCCCGGCCTCGGCGACTTTCTTCTTCACCCCGGTTGGTGAGTTGGGCATGGCCCTGCACGAGATGCGGGAGATCTCTGCTTTGCCCTTCGGGTCTCTTCCGTACGAAGAATACTTTCCCTGTGAGGCGGAGTTGGCTCTCCTGGAGAAGCAAGAGCCTGCTTTGCTTGAGACATATCGGAATTGATGTGTCACTTGCACATTTGTTCCAGCATCCACACTGGTGGCAAGGGTAGCTCGAAGAGCTTGAAGAGCTGGGGGAACTACTTGTTCCCGGATATGACTAGTGCGCCTGAGGCAGCTCATTGCGGAGTTGCTGAAGAAGACATCTTGGTAGGATGGAGGTGCATGCTGAAAAGGACATCGTCGTGGCAGAAGATGATGGTCCTTTCAGGAAGGGTGGATGTTTCTTCGGAGCTTTCACCATCAGGCCCGTCGGCCTATGTCTCGCAAGGCGTTGCTGGCCGGCTTCTTTAACCATCTGGTTAAAGAAGTGTGTCGTGCCTTCTTCTTCGGGTGACATCGTCCACCCGAATGTGCTGCTGCCTGCCGTCCGCTTGGTCCATGGCCCCGTCTGGGTCTTCTCCCGGCCATGGTGTGTTGTATTCAGAGGGGCCTTCATACACTGACGGAGGCTTTCGCAGGCCATGGCGTCAAGGCGAGGGAAGGGTGCCGTCCTGCCTTGTGACGGACCCAATCCTAGGGTAGGTTTACCGTACACCTACTTGATGGCGT
>JAVJIF010025855.1:0-53601 GCA_038442645.1 Agave tequilana
CCTTGGGCCTCTTACTTAGTGAATTAGTTAGCTGACTTATCTGAACCTCTAACCTAGTTATGGCTTGTGTGTGGTTATTTAACTACTGGTCCTGGTTTAAATGAATGACGCTTGGGACTTGATCAAATTTTCCACATTTTCTCCAAGCTGGTCAATCTTGTCTCTATTTGAGAAGAAGGTGGACTTGGTTGGGAAAATTCTGTTGATAATTGTTAGGTTGGAAATTGTTGGAAGAATTGGACCTAGGATGATCATGAATTTTTTGGGTCCATGAGAAATTAGGGTGATTTCTCCAGTCGGGATTATACGTTTGCGAATAGGGATTATGGCGAGGCCTCGAGAAGGCCGCATTCATTGGCTCAGGCAATATTTGTTGAGCAAGGAAGACAAGACACTCTTCGAATACATGATTCATGGCTTGACAGTAGGTGCAGCCTGGATTTAATATTTGTGTTTGGGCTGACTTGCTTCATAGGAATTGTCTCTTTTATTTATTGAGCTTCTAGTCTTCTCAATCGGCAAGCAACTTTAGCCTCAGCAGCAATGGATGATTTGATAGAATAGAGATCTTCTTTTGAAGAGATAGAGTTTGTGTTTCTAAACTTTTCGGGAGTTAGTTCCCATTGGAGGGTGTTCTCAGCTAGATCCTCAAATAATTCTCACCCTTGATTTTCATCCTTTTGCAAGAATCCCCCTTGGTACATGATTTCTAAGAGAGTCTTTGTTTGGCAATTTAAACCATCATAGAGAATTTGGCATTGACCATTTCTCTATGTCATGAAGAGGGCACTAGGCAAGGAGATCTTTAAACTGTTGAAAGTATTTCAAAAGGGTTCACTTAGTTCTTGTTTATAACTGCATTATGTTCTCCCTAATGAGGGAAGTTTCGTGGATAGGGTAAATTTTCTTTAAGAAGACCTTGATAAAATTATCCGACGATGAGACGGAGTCGACCGCTAAACTATAAAGCCATTTCTTGGCTAGGTCCTTAAGGGAGAATGAAATGAAATGCAACGTAACAACATCGTCTCAAATTTCCTTATGAAGAAGTATACGTCTCAGATTCTAAACCATGAAATTTGGGGAGAGGTTGATGAATTGTGGCTTAAGATCGTAATTATTGCCATCGGCTTCGTGGAGCCGAATGCAAGATGGAAGTGATGTTCTAATGGGATAGAACATATCCTGCAGAGATGATGGTTGGGCCATAATCGGATCTAATTTTGATGGTGAACAATTTTTGGTTAACCTAGATGTAACTGGGTTTCTCGACCACCCTTGCATACACCAAAACAAGATTATCAATCAGTCACAAAGAAAAAGAAAAAGTCAACCAAGCCTATATTAAGGTAAACTTAAACTTAGATGACACCTAACTATCAATTGTCCATGGGAGGTATATTGCAGCAATCTGACCACAAGTTAATTGGCCAGGTAGGTGGCAAGATCAGTGAGAGGTATCCATACTAGAGCAACGAGCCTAATTATGTCAAATCATTATTTTTTGAGACTTCGCCTCTTAATCCCCAACCTCAGACACCGATTTGACAAGAGTCAAATTCTAGCAATCCCTCCTTAGGCCAATCTCCTAGTGAGTGCAAGATGTCCCTAGGGCTAATGTCTATTAAAATTTAAATTAGGCTTAGGTTGTGAGTGCAGTGGAGGTGGTTTGTGGGATAAGAGAGGGTAATGACTTCCTTATCTTATCTTATTTTTGGGATTTGTCCTTAGTTCATTTTCGTGCAAGTGTGCAAGTATATAGACAAGTAACACTCAAAGCAATTAAATCACCGAAAAATATTTTCTAATCTAAAAGCAATGCGGACGTACCTTATTCCAGCACTCTTCAACAGTAATTGAAAAGTAACAGAATTAGACAAATGCTTAAGATACAAGTCTAATTATTTTTAGACAATCAATGCAATGGGTTACTATTGAGATTAAAATAGAGCAAATATAATTATCAAGAAAAACAAAAAATAGCAAAGACTTAGTTTTTGCAATTTTGAAGTACCTGCAGAAAACTATACAAGTGGATCCACTACTTTGCTGCAAAAACGCGACCCCTTTCTTGAACAGAAGCACATGATGGCAATCTATGTTCTGTACCCTTTAGTTCCGTGAAACCTGTTCCTGCACACACAAACAGAGAAGAAAGATTGTTATAAAAAAATTGTATCGTTTCCTCCCCGCCAATGGCGCCAAAATTGATTGTAAAAAATAGATGGTTTAAAAGGTGTTATCTGAAAGCGGGTTTGTCTCTGGCTTCTCGTAATTTAATAAGTGTCAAATACACAGGGAGGAATGAGATGCAAGCATTTCTATTCTTAAAGTAATCTCTTCTCTGCTTAAGAAACAAAAAGAGAAAAGGAAAGAAAAGGAAAAAAAATTGTTTGGGTTTGGTTTGATTGTTTGAGAAATAAGAAACATGAAAAGGAAAACTTAAAATTTCTTAAAAAGAAAACTAGGGTTTCTAAAATTAGGGTTTCTAAAAACTAGTTTCTAGAAAAGATAAGAAAACTTAAAAAAAAGAGATTTGATTTGTTTCTTAAATATGAGAAAAATTCAAATCTTGCTAATCAGCTACCACCACTAACTTACTAATCTTTGAAAGATAATTGCTTCACTTTGGATCATAAGCAAAAATTATTCCTTGGAGTTTGCATAAGAATCAAGCAAGACAAATAAAATAGAAAAGAGAACTCTTTGAAATAACACATAGCCAAAATTTAACAATAAACTATCAAGATCAACCAAGCATAGAATAAGAAAAATCATTGACTAGTATTAGCAAATATCAATTCAATTACCCTCCTCATGTGCCTTTAAGAACATTCGCTTGTTCGCAAGGCTTGAATTTAGGCATACATAAGATTCAATCAGGTTATCTAGCAAAGAATTAGAAGTAGTGGTGGTTAGAGATTAGCAAACCATGAAGAGAAATTAGTTGCGCATAATTAAAGCAAAGCAAAGTATAGAAGATGAAATAAAAGATTGCATAATTGAAAAGCAAGTAAATAACAAAAAAGATTGAAGAGAAGAACTTAAAACCGTGTATTGAATCTGTCACCTTTACTTACAAAAGCTTTTTCTTTATCACAAAATTACCCTTGATCTAAAACCTAGAAAATTAAAACTGAAATTCGGAAGAAAAAGAAACTAAAGAGAACCCTAATTCTTTGATCTCTGGATATTTCTTTGCCTCTGCATCTAACAGGGTATTTATAGGAAAACTCCCAGTGACCTAACGATGCGCAGCCATACACCAAAATGCAAAGCCAGTGACCAGGATGGAGCCGCATTTTCGCGATTTTTTAAGGATAAAAATGCGGCATTTTTGAGTCGGTTGATGATGCATTTTTTGCAACAATTCTGCTTCATCCAGTCACCTTCGGGTATATTCTCAGAATTTTAATTTGAACTATAAATTTTTGAGAATATTCTTTTCATATCTGGACTTGAAAAATAATTGATTTTATCTCCAAATTTATTTGGATTTTGTGGGCTTTTTAGGCTTTACTTCTCCTATTTCACTTAAATAAATATTTGCATACTAATAAAGAAAAAGGAGGTTAAATAGCAGAGCTTAATAAAAGATAAGTATGAAAATGTGACAATAAATATGCAAAATTGAAATTTAATCACCTACTACGTCCAATCCCCACTGTATAAAGGGCCATGGACTTCGGAGAGTATGAAGATCCGTACTAGGCCTGTTGGAAGTGGATGCAAACCTCTGATATTGTGGACACCTCTTCACGTATTCCTTAGCATCTTCGAACATCTTTGGCCAATAATACCCTTAGTTAATTTCCTTGTGGGCGAGGGACCTTCTGCCCGAGTGGTTTCCATAGTAAACATCATAGACTTCCCGCGTCACATCCTTGGCTTCTTCTGATCCTAGGCACCTTAGATAAGGATTATAATGTAGCTTGGAGCATGATTTTTTTTGTACAGGAGTTATTTGATTAGTATGTAGTGGTGATGATGTGTTGCAGCTTTTGAGCATCAGCTTTGTCTTCAGGAAGCGTCCCATTTTTTGAGGTAGGATATGATAAGATCTCTCCACCCTGGAGAACGATCTAGACGGAAGACTTCCTCAACAGGTTTATGAATACTTAGCTTCGAGATGTGTTCAACGAGAATCTCTCATCTGAATTGGAAGTCGATAGTTGATACGAGCATAGCCAGAGAGTCTGCATGACTGTTCTTGGATCTCGTGACTTGCTTGAAGTCGCAACGAGAGAATTTGCCCTTCAATGTTGTGATGACCTTCAAGTATGCGGCCATTCAATCATCTTTGGCATGTATTCTCCATTGACTTGACTCACTATAAGTAATGAGTCGCATCGTACTTCAAGCACTGAGACCCCAAGGGTAGCTGCCATTTTGAGCCTGTGATGATAGCTTCATATTTTGCCTCGTTGTTGGTGGATCGAAACCCCAGTGTGTAAGACTTCTCCATGATGGATCCGTCGGGGGTGGTAAGCACTAACCTAATGCCGGCTCCCTTACTATTTGATGCTTTGTCTACGTTCGAGACCCATCCTTCCAATGGATTGCTATGTGGTGGTGGTCCTGAAGTAAATTTAGCGATGAAGTTAGCCAGAATCTATCCTTTGATCGAGGTTCTTGGCTCGAAAGTGAATCCGAGTGGCCTTATTTCACCCACTTTGCGATTCTGCCACTGACCTCTAGATTTTCCACAATAGATCTTAGTGGGTATTCTATCAGCACTATGAGGTGAAAAGATTGGAAGTAATGTTTTAGCTTCCTCACAGTAATGAAAATAGCTAACACTAGTTTCTTAATCCTTGTGTATTTAGTTTGGGCATCGATCAGAGTTTTGCTGACGTAGTAGACCAGCCTCTGGATGCCTATCAGAAATCCTTCTGGATTAATGCTGCACTTACTGTGGTGTTTGATACTGCGAGATAGATAAACAACATTTTGCCGGGAAGGGGTTTGGAAAGGAGTAAGGAAGATGCCAAGTAAGCTTTCAAACTTTTGAATGCTGCTTCGCATTCCTCGTTCCAGTAGAAATCTACCTCATTTTTCTTGATGGCCAGGAAGAAAAGTTTACACTTTCCAGTTGATTTGCAGAGGAAAAGGACAGTTAGGAGACCGTTGAGGATTTGAACCTCTTTGATGGTCGTGGGTGATTTCATTTCTAGTATGGCTGATACATGGTCGGGATTTTCTTTGATTCCTCATGACCAAGTATATGAGAAATTTACCAGAAGTTACTCCGAAGGTGCACTTCTCAGGGTTAAGCTTCACATTGAACTTTCAGAGGAGGTCGAACGCTTCCTCTAGGTGCTTCACGTAGTTGGTGCGATTGAGACTCTTGACGAGCATGTCATCTGCGTATACCTCTATTGTGTTTCTGATTAGCTCTTTGAAGATCTTGTTGACCATCTACTGAAAGGTGGCTCCAGCATTCTTCAGGCCGAAGGGTATGACTCGGTAGCAGTAGATGACATGGCCAGTGATGAAGGCGTCTTGTCATCGTCTTCTAGATGCATCTTGATTTGGTTGTACCCCGAATAGGCATCTATAAAGCTGTGGAGTTCGTGGCCCACAGTTGCATTAACCATTTGGTCTATGCTGGGCAACGGGAAGCTATCCTTGGGACATGCTTTATTCATGTCAGTAAAGTCAATGCAGACCCTCCATTTTCATTTTTCTTTTTCACTCGGACTAGATTGGCGAGCCGATCTAGATAAAGAGTTTCTCAATTGAAACCAGCTTTAAGGAGTCAGTCTACTTCCTCATTGAGTGCCTGGAGACATTCTGCATTCATCTTCTGCAGCTTCTGCTTTACTGGCTTTGCTTCTGGGTGAATGGATAATCGGTGGCAGATGATGGAGGGATCAACTTCAGGCAATAGTTGGAGACCACGCGAATACGTTGATATTCTCAGATAGAAACTTTTTGAGTTGATTCTTCTCTTGATTAGGAAGCCTCTTATATCAATCTGGATGACTCAATTCGGGTGGTCGGGATCTTCTTGGAATGGCTAAGCCCCCTCCTCTGACTTATGATTGGCGGTGGTTTCCATTTCGGAGTCAGAGTCAGGACTGTCATCGAACTATGATTGCTATTCGATTATAGCCATCTTCAGTTTCTTCTTCTCTAGGGAGGTCTTCTTGGAAAATGTTCTAACCTTCTTTAACTTCCATCTTGAACTCCTCTGAGCAACTACCGAAATGGTTCTAGCTGCGGCCTGGTCTCTCTGATGTCGGCCGTTTCAGTTGGAGTGGGATATCAAACCAATTGGTGGTACATGGATTGTACGACTTTCATCATATGAAACCACGATCTCCCGATTATCGCATTGTGGGGGGGGGGGGGGACTCCAGTCCACCACGTAGAATCCCATGATGATGTTGTTGGGGTTGCGCGCACTGGTAGCGAGATGGTCCTTGGAGAGCGGTCTCATTGCCATCGAACCCATATAGGTGATATTGAGTCTAATGATTAATTAATGCTCAGGCGGCTTCTGGGGAGTCTTCCATCTTGTCGAGGGCTCCTTCATATAGGATGTTTACGGAACTTCCTCCATCGACCAGGATTTTTGACACCGGCAGTTGTCGATGAGCATTGTCACGATCAGGGCACCGTTGTAAGGAAGTGCATGGCTGAGGCATCAGAGTTAGAGAATGAAACTG
Organism: Agave tequilana; assembly: GCA_038442645.1. Lineage (NCBI taxonomy): Eukaryota > Viridiplantae > Streptophyta > Magnoliopsida > Asparagales > Asparagaceae > Agave > Agave tequilana. The sequence goes on from JAVJIF010025855.1 coordinate 6,672, forward strand.
TAATATCCATAGTTTAAAATACTGTATCTTTTTTTATTTTTTCTTTTTAAGTATTTATTTTATTTTACTGGTTATTTTATTATTATTTATTAACTCGATTTATAGTTATTATTATTATTAAATATACAAATTATTTTTTAGATAGTAAACGGTACTTTGGCTTTATATATTATCACCATTATTTCTTACCAATATTTTAGTTACTTATTATTATTATTTCTATTATTATTCTTATTATTAATTGCTATTATTAGTAGTGGTTGTTACTATTGTTATTTCATTAAGATTATTATATTAATATTTCTAGTGTTATTATATTATCATTGTTGTATTATTATTATTAATATTGTAATTGTTGTTATTATGATTATTATTACTTATTATTATTAGTGTTATCATTAGTATTGATATATTATTGTTATTGTTATTATTGTTATTATTTTCAATAAGTATTATTTCTATTATTGTTGCTGATGTTTGTTGTTATGTTTACTAACTATAAATATATTATTAATATTTTGTTAGCGTTATTATACCCTCTTTGATTCATTCCATTTTACCCCATTACCCATATACCTATTACCCATTAACCCCTATACCCATTACCCTTTATGCTAAACCCAACCCATTATCTATCCAAACTCAAACTCTTATACCTAATAAGATCTAAACCCACAACCCATTACCCTATTATTCCCTTATATATACATCATTATCATCTCCTAACCTAATAAGAAAACCCTAATCTTCTTCTACCTTCACCCTACAACTGCCCTCCTTATCTACTCCACCGTACCATCATCTTCCCTCCACCGGAGCCGCGACAAACTCTTGCAGATCTCATACCACCACACATAACCCCGGCCTCCTCCCCGAGGTCCACCCGCAACCTCTCTTCTTTGGTCGTGACCAGTCCATGCTACCCATTCTCCCACTGTGCACCACTCTATCTCCACCCTCTGCCGAACCTCCTCAACCTGCACCCTTCCCCATTGGCCGAGCACTATCCACCATGGTAGCCCAAATCTCCTTGCCGCGCAACTACCATGGCCGACAACACCTTAGCCTAAGCCCGTTGTAACACGCCGCTCCCGGAATACGTACTTAGTTGCGTATTCTGATTTTCCGATCGTATTTTTCGATTTGCTTCCTGTATTGGTTTTGTATTATGAATTGTTTATATGATCGTTTTACCTTGGATTTGGATTCGTGAACTCGGAGTCAGCCTAATCTGAACCGGGAACCCGATCCTAGTGAATTGCCTGATTTGATCTTTTCGCTATTCCGATTTGACCGATTTCAGTTTTAAACATCATTTTTCCAATATTTTAGATTTTCTATGATTTTCTGGAATTTTCCTGAATTAAGTTGTAAATCTTCAAAACCGGTGTCGACCAGTGCCGCTGACCGATTCCCGAATTTTTAAATTACAAACAGAGTTGAATTTTAAGAAATGGCTTTCACATAACTTCTTAAAATCATATTTTCTATCTAAATACTTTTTCTGGGATTTTTCTAATTTTATTAAAAATCCGGCCAATCCGGTGTATACCGAGATTGACGGTTGACTTCAGGATTTTTATTTTGAAAATGAGATTGAATCTTTGAATACCGATTTCACCAAAAATCTTTTATAATATTTGTTATTTTTGAGAATTTTTGGGGAACTTTCCAAGCTATGTTATTTTTGGACCTTTCCGGAGTTTTCGGTATTTTCCCAGATACCGAGAATTTATCCAAATATTCCTCTTTTCTCTTTTTCCCATTTTCTCCCTCCTTCCTCAAACGCGAGTTTTCACCTACCTGGGATTCTGCATTAATGCGGAGATCCTCTCCACGCCTCCCCATGCTGCATTTAATGCACTGCTAATCAATTCCAATCAAGTCATTATGACTTTTGTCCTTTTGTTAAAACGCAGCCTTTTGCATTTCCTCTTGGACGCGGCTTTCATCCCCGCGTCCAGTTCTTTTGGCCTGGACGCAACCATTGCCTTGTTGAGACGCAACTTAATTGGTGCGTTCTCTTTTGCTTTGATAAGCAATGGTAACATTATTATAATGTTTTCCCACCCTTTATAAATACCCCCATTCCTTCTCTCTCTTTCATTAATCATTCTTTCTTCTTCTTTGTTTCCTGAGAACAAAAACAGCAGCCCACTCCCTTGGCCGGCCACTACTCCTCCATTTCCACCACCATCTCCTCCACCACTCCTTCACCAAATCCTCCACCATTCTCCCCTCCATCTCCTCCTCCATTTCCAACAACAACACCACCTCCATATCATCTTCTTCCTCCTCTTTTTCACCATAAAACATCAAACAACCCATTCTCATCACTACCTTCTCCGCCATTTCCACCACCACCTACACCTCCTTGGACACCACGAACCACACCAATATCAACTCCTCGGCGAGCTCTTTCATTCTAGCCAACTCGTCGCTCCCCGTAACATCGTTTGCAAAATCCCATTTTTTCAAAATGAACTATACTTGCACCATCAACCTCCTTCCCTTGTGAAGGCCGGTGCCCTCCTTTCGGATTGGGACCGTGCTCTTCTTCGTCGACAATATCGCCGTAGATTATTCCGGTAATCGTTCGCGATTATTCCGGTAATCGTTTTGGTGATAATTGACGACAACGATTATTCCGGATGCACAAGGCTTCAAAGTAACATTTTTAGGCGAGTGGTTTTCCTTGCCAAAGACTTGGACAACTTATTCTCATACTTGAATTTTTATATCATGCAAAATAATCAACAAACCAAACCCTCAAAAGTCAGGTTCTGCTCTCTGTTTGCACTCTATTAGTCGACTTGACCCAGTCATTAGTCGACTTGAACCCTTATTAGTCGACTACCCCCTTATCCTAGTCGACTAACTCATTGAAACGCAACCCTTTTTCTGAAGATGCGACCTTATTAGTCGACTAACCCCTTTTTCCTAGTCGACTAACTTTTTCCTGAAGACGCGACCCTTTGAGACGCGGCCTTATTAGTCGACTACCCCCTTATCCTAGTCGACTAACTCATTGAAACGCAACCCTTTTTCTGAAGACCTTTTTCTGAAGACGCGACCTTATTAGTCGACTACCCCTTTCTCTATAGTCGACTAACTCCTTTATAAGTCGACTACTTGCCTCTCCCTAGTCGACTAACTTTGGCTGTCTGCTGTGGTTAATTACTTCTTTGAATATGGACCTTATCCGCGGGACTTGTATTATATATTGTTATGTTATGACGTATTACCTGCCAGATCACTAGTCACTACCATGATTATACTGATACCTGTTATGATTAACTCTCCACCCATGATTATCACGTTACGGGAATGTTGGTACTTGATCTCTTGTTACGAACTCCAGTTATGCTTGTGTGTACCCCTGTTATGACCAGTTACGATCCTGCTCATTCCCGTAATCTGATAATATTGTTAATAAACCATAAAAGGATAACTTACACGGGGAATGGGAGGAAGTGATGGATGCCGGTATGATGCCTTGCTTATAGTAGTGGAATACCAGAACTGACGATTCGTGTTAGGGGGATTTAAGGCCCTCAGAAGATGCGTGTTAGGGGGATTTAAGGCCCCAATGGCTGTGTCCGGGCGGACGGGAACTACTATAACAGGAGCTATCAGTTCTTCATCAGCTTCCAGTAACAACCTCGGCTTGCTTATATATGGATGTATGTGTGTTGAGATGTACACCAGGACACATACCTAGATATATGGGTCAGACGAGTAATAATAATACAAGATGCACCTACGTATCTTGTTATGCCTGTTATGAACTCCCGTTATGCTTGTTATGATTCCTGTTATGCCTGTTATGTATTCCTGTTATGACCATTTGTTGTGCTGTTCTGTAACTCAGGTTGTACGCGCTTGGATTACGGTAACATGAGGTAAAGGTATATAGATGAGGGTTTCCTTGTTGGATTATTCCTTCGAAGTACTAATCTCATGGAGCCGTGACCTAAACCTGTACAATCGAATTGCCTGTATCAGACTTTACTTCGGATTTCCGGTTTTATGATTACTATATTATGCCTGCTTGCATCCTGTTCTACCACTCGTGTTCTATTCCTCCAGTCTCTTGTTCTTCCCTTATCATACCCTGAGTACTTCCGTCTAACATCTACTTGCTTACATGCTTCTGCTCACGACACGGTTTTCAATGCATGATTATGATTCGGTTTTATCGATACACTTGTACTTATCTCAGCACGCCATCTGGCTTTTGTATCACCATTCGCCTGGGGAGTTTCATCTGACTCCCCTAGATCCTCATGTCCAGGTCTTGGAGCTTGGAGCTAGAGGATTCTTCTTGCTGAGGACCAAGTTTACTTCTGTGGAGCAGTCAGATCAGCTGTGGCTCCAGTCCCATCCTTGCTTTCCCTGTTGGCTCGCGGCTTCTCCAGCTATCTCGTGAGCGCCCTTTTGTACTGATCATATATGAACATCTCTTTGTATTCTCGCATTTGCGCCTATCAGGTGATGTAATATTATTGTAATATTTATCACCTCTGGTGATAACTTTGTAATTGTACTCATATGTTGGAATGTATAATGCACCACTTGCTTCCGTACTCTGATTCTTGCCTGTACTGATGCTTAGCGTATATACGTGATGGTATTTCTGACCTACGTATATACGTCGCAGTGACGTCCCCGTACCCGCCAGGATCGGGGCGTTACACCCGTGTCTCCTCTCATGCATTTGCCAAGGCTGAGTCTGGTTCCTCCCTCCCGACAGCCCACAACAACCCACTGTCGCACCACAAAATAACTTTCCTCCTCCGTCAGTACACGCCGCAAACTCTGCTGGCCAGATCCGCCATCCCCTCTTCTTTCTTCTAGTGTGCACCCACCTGCGCCAAGATCACTTCCTCAACCATCTCGGCGCTTAAGCCCCGGAGCATCCACCGCTTGCACGCAGCCCATGCATGAGCTCTCTCCTTTCTTCCCATTTTGTGTTCTCTCCTTTCTTCTCATTATATTTTCTCATTATATGTGTGTAATATGTATTTATGTATATGTTATTCTTATCTCTTTCTCAGCCCTGTGTGTGTGCGTGTGTGTGTTTCTGTAAATATGTGTGGGTACGTGTATGTATGTATGTATGTATGTATGGATGTTTGGGTAAGTGTGATAATAATGTGTATATTTATGTTTTATTTATGTGTGTGTGTTTATATTTATATGTAATTTAATTTGTGTTAAGTGGGTGTGTTAGTGTGTGCATGGATAATTATGTGTGCTGTTGTGTGCGTGTGGGTGTGTGTGCATGTATATATATATATCTATATATATGTATGTATGTATGTATGTATGTATGTATGTATATATATATTAGTATATGTATGTGTATGCATGCGGGGGTATGTATATAGTGTGTACATGTGTATTCATATATCAACTTGTGTGTATGGTTGCGTTTTACAGTGATACGGACTCGTTCGTGCGATCCGAACTCAGGAACGGGAGAATCATTTTTGTGCTTGTTATGGACCCGATACATAACCGATTCGAAAACCAATCCACGTGATGCTCCAGAGGTCAGTAATGATTCATGCAGTGAAGGCCAGAGAAGATTCAGTTCCAAAATTATGTCATTTCATGAGAGTGTTTGCTCTTATATTATTTTCTAATTTATCGTTGTTAGTAGCATATATATATATATATATATATATATATATATATATATATAATATATATATATATATATATATATATATATGATACTTGCATTATTTCATGTGACCATCTGCTTTATTTTATCAGTATAATTACTTGTATTCCTTCATGAGACATCCGAAAGTATTCACTTTATTTATGTAGTTGATCTGAGCGATTATCAATGCCATTTCATGTGATAGTAATTCGTCGCTGTTAGCTTAGACCTAGTGGTATTATGTCTTGGACTGTTACTCGTTTCGATCCACTGATCAGTTGGACTACTTTTTATTTGAGGATAGAGAACATATCTTATGCATAGTGTTTATCGGCAGTTGTTGGTGATTATTCTGACTAAAACTCCTGTGGATATTGAGGAAGTGTTAGATATGATATTGCTTTACCAGTAGACTAATTTACCAATACTTGGATTGGTATTGACTTAGTTAGAGTTGGAGTTGACATGAGATTTATATTCTTTATATTGGATTTGATGTGGACTTGACCTTGGGTTGAGGGGTAGGCGTAGATTGAGTTTACCTGACCTGCTGCTCTTGTTTAGTAACTTGAATAACGAATCTACATGCTCATCCTTGAAGGAGTACTGCTTGTTGGCCCGTGACTGGGTTGAAGAGCTACCCCCTCTAACTGGTTGGGCTTAGAAGGAGACTTTGTCTCTGTCGTCAGTGTGTCCTTCCTTTTACCTTGAAAAGATGCTTCTGGTGCATGTCTCGTTGACTTTTGGGTCTGGGCTAATTTTTTTTGCCTTAACCCTGGCGACAATCTCTTCTGCCTATTCACCTTGCTGGACCAACTGTAAGATCTAAAATATATGTCAACACAACACTAGAACAAAGATATTAGTGTTAAATAAAATAACTTGCAAGAAAATAAATCTCAAAAATTATGCAAACGCAAACACAAGGGATTTATCCTGGTTCAGTCCTCGTGACCTACATCCAGTCCCCAAGTAACCCACTTGAGATTTTTCTTATTCTTGATTTTGTACACCCAAAACCAACACTGTGTACACCACTTGACAAATCCCCTTTGCCAAATGTATACAACTCTTCTTACACCAAGAAGACAACAACACCTTATACAACTTCTCTTGAACCTAAAGACGCTCTTGTACAATCTTTCTCTTTAAGTAATTACATTCAATTCTATAAGCCTTGAATCTGTATGTGATCGTGAACAAGGACTCTTATAGGTGGACTCTCAGAATTCTTCACTAGAGAATTAGAATTTGAGTGAAAAGTAGAAAGTGGAAATAGTTTTCTGTAAAACAGATTTTTGAACAGAGTTTTTGGGCAGAAAAACTATTGATGTGAATTGGTGATTTAGCCTAGGGCAACATCCCTATTATAGGTGAAATCTATGGTCAGTTAGGGTAGTTATCAGGATAACGTTGGATAAAATACCAGAATTCAATAACTGTACAACAGTTACAAACTGCTATAAGTCGACTAGGGGTTGGGGATTAGTCACTAGTATGGGCATATTTGACTGGGTTAGTCGACTAATCAAAGGAGTAAGTCCACTACAAGAATATGATACAGATATGCAAGTTTCTGAAAACTAAATTAGTCGACCAACAGAATATATTAGTCGACTACAACAGGTATTAGTCGACTAGAAAGGTTGATAAGTCGACTAATAATGTTAACTGTCAAGAAACAAAAAGTTGATATCTTTTCAAGACAAAAGTTAGTCGACTACATAAAGGGTCAAGTCAACTACAGGATATATAAGTCGACTATACTTGGATACAAGTTGACTAAAAGACTAAAGTGTGTGTGTGTTTCAAGGCTTTTAACATTCTATATCAAATACACAAAATAGCCAAATATCCTTGAGTAATCTTCAACATATAGAACTCATCATAAGCTATTGAGATAGAGCTCCAATGTAACTGCATCATAAATGTTATTATCAAAATAAGTTCCAACATTTTTCGCCTTTTTGATGATGACAATGTGTGTATGCACAAGCTCCACCTATAGAGAAACTCCCCCTGGAGAAAATAAGTTATAACAAATATATGTTCTCCCCCTGCATAAAATGGGTTATAACAGATATATATAATAAGTGTTCTCTCCCTGCATCATTGTATACATATGATATAGTTTCAAATGTTAGAAATAACTTATATCATCAGGAATTCTCGTTTCTTTGTATGGTACTATAAGATAAAACATTGTTAATGGCACTAATCATAACATGATCAAAATATTAACCTTTAGGAATCCAAACCTAATTTGAATTTGGTTTCCATCTGTTAGTATAAACATAATTGCATGAATTATATATATCATGTACATATGATGTAATATAAACATTTTTGTCCATATTATTTAGATTTTTAGGAATCAAATATATTTATAATTTGATTTCATGGTCTTCTTAACAAAAGAATTATCATTATTCTTTTTGTAGACACGTGTAGTTCTTTCAACATTATTTTTTGAACAACCATGACCAATATGCTTATCTTTTGAAAATCCAAGTCCAAAATGATTTTATGAAATATTTTGATATGACACTATATCATTTAAATTTTCTTTTCCTTTATTAAACTTATCACTTTATTCAAAAGTTCTTCATATTTATCTTTGAAACTTGTCATGTCTTTATCTAAAACAGGAATTCGTTCATTTAAAGCCATAGTTTCTTTTTTCAAGAAAACATTTTCTTTTAAAAAATTCTCATTATCTCTTTTTAAAGATAATAAACTTTTTCAAAAGCATCTTTTGAGAATTTAAGAAAGACAACTTAGAAACATGAAGTTCATTTTCCTTGTGAAGTCTTTTATTTTCCTTTGATAAAACTTTATTTTTCATCTTTTCATTCTTTAGATCATTATATAACTCATGAAATGCATCTAAGAGTTCAGTATGTTATACCTCATCTTCTTCTTAAGCCATAAAGCATATGTTGGCATGTTCAGTTGTTTCTTCTTCGTCAGAGGAAGATGAATCACTATTCTCCCATGATGCTTGATAATCTTTCTTCTTTTTGAACTTTTTGCTCTTAAATTTTTTTTTGTTTTTGAGCAATGGACAATCCTTCTTCATATGACCTGTTTTATTACAATTAAAACATATAGGATTAAACTCACCTTGCTTCAAGAATTTCTGAATTTTCTTGAGAGCATTGCCATCTCCTCTTTATTGTCATCTGAATTGTCCGTATCTGAGGATACATGGCAGGCAAGTACTTCTTCTTGGATTGAAGTTGTTGTTCATCCTTCTTTCGATCTTCAAATTGTACTTCATATGCCATTAAATATCAATAAGATTTTCTAATAACATAGTTCAGAGATCATTTGCTTCGTCAATTGCAGTAGTCTTCTTCTCCCAATCTGGTGTGAGTACATGAAGAACCTTTCTCACTTTTTCGATTTGAGTGTATTCCTTTCAAAGGGCTACTAAGGAATTTGTAATATTGGTGCATCTTGTAATCATTTCTAAGATGGTTCATTCTCTTTCATTTTGGAGAGTTTAAACTTATGGATAAGAATAGAAAATTTTGATTCTTTAACCTTATTTGTGCCTTCATATGTTACCTATAGAGTTTGTCATATTTGATTTGTAGATCTGGCCATTGACACGCGATTGAATTCTTCTTTGTTCAAGGCACAGAAAAGCGCGTTTATTGCTTTGGCATCAAGATTTGCTAACTTCTTTTGTTCTTTATTCCAGGCGCTGTAATTGGTAGTCGGTTTGGTGTACGCTGCTTCTACTATATTCCATAGTTCGTAATTGAGCAATTACAAGTAAATCTTCATTCTACACTTCTAGTAGTTGTAGTTCGATCCATCAAATAGTGGTGGACGTTGTGTAAAATGTCATTCTCTGAATTGTGATGAAAGAAACTCCATTGCCATCCTTGTAGGGTGTTGACCGGTTATGTAGGGCTATGATACCAATTGTAGGACCTAAAATATTATGTCAACACAATACTAGAATAAAGATATTTGCGTTAAATAAAATAACTTGCAAGAAAAAAATCTCAGAAATTATGCAAACGAAAACACAAGAGATTTTATCCTGATTCGGTCCTCTTAACCTACATAGAGTCCTCAAGAAACCCGCTTGAGATTTTCCTTATCCTTGATTTTGTACACCCAAAAACCAACACCTTGTACACTACTTGACAAATCCCCTTTGTCAAATGTATACAAATCTTCTTACACTAAGAAGACAACAACACCGTGTACAACTTCTCTTCAACCCGAAGACGCTCTTGTACAATCTTTCTCTTTGAGTAATTATAATTAATCCTATAATCTTGAATCTGTATGTGATCGTGAACAAGGACTCTTATAGGTGGACTCTCAGAATTCTTCACTAGAGGATTGGAATTTGAGTGAAGAATAGAAAGTGAAAATAGTTTTCTGAAAAATAGATTTTTGAACAGAGTTTTTGGGCAGAAAAACTATTGATGTGAATTGGTGATTTAGCCTAGGACAACATCCCTATTTGTAGGTAAAATCTATGGTCAGTTAGGGTAGTTATCAGGATAAATTTGAATATTAAAACGTTGGAAAAATACCAGAATTCAATAACTGTACAACAGTTACAAACTACTATAAGTCGACTAGGGGTTGGGGGTTAGTCGACTAGTATGGGCATATTTGACTGGGTTAGTCGACTAATCAAAGGAGTAAGTCGACTACAAGAATATGATACAGATATGCATGTTTCTGAAAACTGGAATTAGTCGACCGGCAGAATATATTAGTCGACTACAACAGGTATTAGTCGACTAGAAAGGTTGATAAGTCGACTAATAATGTTAACTGTCATGAAACAGAAAGTTGACTCTTTTCAGGACAGAAGTTAGTCGACTATATAAAGGGTCAAGTTGACTACAGGATATATAAGTCGACTATACTTGGATACAAGTCGACTAAAAGAAAGTGTGTGTGTTTCAAGGCTTTTAACATTCTATATCAAATACACAAAATAACCAAATATCCTTGAGTAGTCTTCAGCATATAGAACTCATCATAAGCTATTGAGATAGAGCTCCAATGCAACTACATCACAAATATTATCATCAAAATAAGTTCCAACACCAACTGTTTCTAGGTATGACTTTCAGCTATTTCTATCTGAGATAGGAGTGAGGTTTGCAAATTGTGATGGCATGTTTCCACCAGGGTGGCCTAAGTCATACCGCTAGAACATCGAAGTGCCATATTCTGAAATCTCTCCAAAAATGCTTTAATTGATTCTCCTTTTCGTTGTCTCGTCGCCAAAAGAGGTGGCATGGTAATTTTTGAGTCATCTTCGAAGAATCGTGTAAGGAAAAGCTTCTCCAGATCACCCCAGTTCTTGATGGAGCCTTCTGAGAGCTTTATGAACCATTCAAAAGCGATCCCCTTTAGGGTGCCGATGAACAAACGTGCCAGGATGGCATCATTTGATACTACATTCCTTATCTGAGACTTGAAGTAGTATATGTGCTGTTCAGTGACCCCTTGCCATCGAAGGCCTACAGGGTCAGAGCTTTGAACTTAGGAGGGTACAGAATAAGATCCCACTTAGTCGGGTACGATCCGACTACTCTGCTTCTTGTAGGCCTTTCTGACTGGCAAGGGCTTCAAGACGTTGTTTCAGTTTACTCATTCTTTTGAAATGAGTGCTCGTATTCTCTGAGTTGCCTTCCTCCTTTAGATGGAGGTTTGGACAACTCAGAGTTGGAATGCTCCTCCTCCTCAGTATGTGCAGAAGACGAGCTTTAACTTTCCTTCTGTTTGCCTTTGGACTTCTTAGAAGGCGTCTTGGCCTTGGGCCTCTTCTTTTTTTCCTCAAGCAATTGTGAAATCATCTGCTTGAGGCTGTCGATAGATTCTTATTGAGCACTAATCATATCTAGTTGCTTCCTCTGGGTTTAGGCTTGCTGCTCAAAGCGTCTGGCCATTTCTTCAGGAGTGCTTGCCATATATGCAAAGGCTTCTTTCTCTACAGAAGAGTTTGAGGCATGTGACTCTGCGATGGCAGAGTGTGACTCGCTTACTTCGATGCCGGGCTAGGGCACTATAGTTCACTAGGGCTATTACGCCAGTTTGAGTGCAGGTATGCCGGTACACTCCTTCTGACTCAGTGTTAGACTCATCAGAACTGACTATTGGCTGCTTGCCCTTAGTCTTGCTTGGCGTGGTGCTGGATCTACCACATTCGCAATAACTGTAGGGTACTCTGTATCAGAGAAAGTTCTCATTGTGCGGGAACGACAAATCCTGCAGCGTCTAATATCTGGACTTGCAAATCCAACAGCGTCTAGTCAATGTATAATCTCATCCATACGTATAGGATATAATAGTAACATGATCCACCAACTCATAATCTCAACGGAGTCATCGAGAACATACATATCAAGTCCATGTCAGAGTAATCCGGTACAATAAACCATAAGTTCAGTAATTCATCAATCTACTCTGATCCTCTAAGTCACTAATAACTGAGATCAAAATAGCAACTGCTATCTGATTAGTCTATAGTGTTGCATAATTTTTATCACATCTTCACATTTATTTTATATAAAATATTTCTAATAATGGTTTGCTTGTGTGATCCTAGGTCCATGGTGTGGAATGAAGAAGAAGACCTAAAATCACCATTTAATGAGTGATTAAAGGCCTACAAGGTAGCCATTGACCTTAGAGAGTGATTCTGTCAAACCTGGTGCTCAAATCCAAAATCCAGAAAGTACAACTGACAGGAGACAGAAGCGGCAGTGCACAGTAGGTGGTGCTACGTGCGCCGCTCTGGTACAGCCACGAATTGCCGCGCTTTCGTGGTCGTACTGGCGCGGCCGCGCCAATGCTTTGGCCCAGGGTTTGTTCCCTGACCCTCTTCTCCTGATGCCTATAAATACCCCCTTGGGGTTCTTCAAAAGGGGATATCTAGAGTTTATAATTTTTTTGTTAGTTTGTTTCTAAGAGTTGTAGTTGTTTTATATTTTCTTCTTCTTCTAGTTTAGTTTAGCCATTAGAGTGAAAGAGAGAGAGTGTGTGTGTACAAGTTGTATTTGAAGGTGATAAGCTTATACAAGTAATACTTCTCTTTCTTCTTTCCATTACTTGGTATTTTTATTTGCTTTTACTTTCTTGTTTTAGTGTAATACTCCTTTTCTTTACCTTTTCTCTCTTGTTATTTCTTTTCTTACTCATGTCTAGCTAACTCTTTTATTGCATGGCTAACTAACTACTAACCCACTAATCTCTAACAACTTGATTGATAACCCAAATGAGTCAATAGTGTCAAACAAACCTTGTGCAAATAAGAGCTATGATATCTTAAGATAACGGTTCTAACTCTAACTTACTTTCAAGTATTCACTTTCTTATATTTCATGCTTAACGGTTTTTGTTGATCTATAGATTGTAAATTTAACTTGTTTTCGTAAGTTAAAGACATTCCTATTAATCTTTGCCGATACCATTAGTGCACTTGTTTCTTCCTTTATTCTCGCCTGTGATTGGATCTTGATAAGGGCATGTTCAAGTTTTTACTGTGTAAAGCTAAGTTAAAGGAAGAACTTTCATTCAATCTCCAACGTGAATAGTTCCTATGCATAAGGGTTATGCTTGCCTATGATCCATTGTGAGACTACATCTTCAAGAAGTTAGAGATTAGTGGGAGCACTTAGTAGAAAGTTAGCCATGCATTTTTACCATTAAGAAAATTCACTTTTACAAACTATCAAACCAATCCAAACAATTCTTAAAGCAACACTTGTTTTCTTTTCAATCGTTATTTGAAACGAAGAACTTTTTCTTTACTTTGAACAAAGAAGTCACATCAAAACTTCCATCTCTCTCCTTCCTTATGGATACGACCCATATAGTCACTTTGCTATCATGGAAGAATCGCAAAAGCAGTAACATCAACCATCACTCCTTTACTTATTTTTGTGCATACTTTTTGCCGATCAAATTTTGGCGCCCGTTGTTGGGGAGGGAACGGGTTTCTTGTTTAATACTAAAGATTTTTCTTTGTTTTTGTGTGTATGAGAAGTACCAAGGAGCTAACTTGTCACGCCCCGCTTCCCAAAATACGGAATACGGGTACGTGACGATGGCCAGCAGATACTCACGTAGAGGAAAATCTCTTTCGTGAATACCTTACGTTGCAGTAAATGAGCCAAATTCTCTCACACATATACAAAAGACAACCGGAAGTTTCATTTCACATAAAAGACATACATCTATGATAGTCTTTGTCTGCTTACAAGATTTAGAAACATAACAAAACAGAAATAAAAGAAGATACAATTTTGGCATCGGGATATCATAACAAGATAAAATGCCAAAATACATAAGATAAGAAACGTCAAACTCACGCCTGGTAATCTTCCTGGGTTCCTTCGAACAGTGGCTCGTCAGTCTCCTCAAACTCTGATGCTGAAAAATCAAGTGTTGGCCCAAAAGGTTACACTCTCCATTTATTGAGTTTTGATGATGACAAACCAAATTAGTGCTATTTGGTACTAATGAGTTTGTTTAAGATAAGTTTCAGGTTAGTACCATATTTGGAGGCCATTGCTTAGCTATTGCAACAACTTCTAGGTTTCATGAAGCAAAGAAGGCATATTGCATATCAAGGAAGGAACATAGAAGAAGGGGCTCTAGCAAGGCATAGCATGGCTCAAGACTTGAAGATTGCTCAACAAGATTTGTTTTTAGTTTTATAGGTTTAGAATTTTGTTAAAGAATGATGGATAGGTTTGAAGCTCAATCACACACGTTTTTGCGCACATATTGTTTCTAAGATGATTTTCTATAAAATGTACAAAAATATTTTTGATACAAAATCCTCTGCCTACAAATCAATTTTTAAGTTTTATACTTAGTACTATTTAAAGATATTTTTCATAAAAATCAAAGTCTTTTCAAAATTGTGTTTTAAACTTGACTTTTGACCTGAGCCGGTCGACCGCACCAGTCGACCGTGCCTGTGTCAGTTTTGTCCGGTCGACCGGACAAGTCGACCGTGGTTCTGGCAGATGCACGTATCAGTGTGCATGTTTGCCAGTCGACCGGGCGGTCGACCTGACTGTAGTAGCCTTGCTCTCGGGTTTGTTGGGTCGACCGGGCGGTCGACCGTATGCCTGTAACGGCTCTATTTTTGAATAGGCGGTCGACCGACCGGTCGACCGGACTAGCCGTTGAACAGTAAACGGCTATTTTCTGGGCTGTTTTATATTTTGTCTTTTTGTGTTTAAAATTAGTTTAAGGGATATATTTCAAACCTAATACTCTCTGATTAATCCTAATTATGTTTTATCCCTTAACCCTAACCCTCTCCTATAAATAGGGGTGTTTGGGGAGAGATTGTTTACAACAATTAATTACAAGAGAAAAATTCCAAAAGTTTCCAAGTTAAGGCTTTCAAAAGATCTTGGTTTTTGTGCTGAAATTCTCTCATTTTCTGAAGTGTTTTTCAAAAGAATTCTCTGATTTCATTTTCTTTTCTCCTTGCACACAAAAGTTTCATTCCTACTCATTGTTCTCTAAGGACCTTTTGTAAGGTAAGAGACATTTGAAAGAGAGAGTTTGTCGTCTTTTGACTACTCAGAAATTGCTTATACTTGAGATTGTGGAGTTGGGTACTCCGGTGTAATTGTGATTTCTTTGTGATAGTGGAAGTAGCTAGAATCCTTCTGGGGAAGGCGGGGAGTAGAGCTGGGTGCTCGAACCTCGATAACATATCCTTGTGTTTGCGTTTGGTTTACATTCTTGCACTCCTTACTTTACTTGCACTTATTACTCGCTTATCATCATCATTGCCATATTTACTTGCTTTCATTCATCTTGTGAATCTTGTTGTGTGATTGTTACATCTTAATTTTTAATTTGTCCATTGATTAGCATTATCACCTATTCACCCCCCTCTAGGTGATTTTCATCAAGGTCCGTCAGAAGCGGACCAGCAAGTGCACACACGAGAAGAGAAAACAATAATATGGAAATGTGAAAGTAAAGGGCAATATAAGTAGAGCACTGGAATAAATGAATCATAAATATGATGGTAATATAAACTGACAGGTAAGATACTAATGAGAGTAACAGAACAACCACGTGAAATAAGGTCGTGTATGTATACTATGACATGTATATAATGAGCATGAAGCACCCTGGACGAGTAATGTCATATATCATAATCATCAAGTCACACGATCTCCAGATCACAAGTTAAGAATCATATGGCAAGTCCAGGAACATCATGTAGTCAAGATTATCCATGTCACAAATGATAATTCTAAGTCTAGTATGTTTTATTATCCTAACTAATGCAGCTGCCCTGTGCCCCATCCCACAGGACAACTACATATCAAACAAGTGATGCGTTAGTGGATCCTGATAGCAGGGAGAAACAGTTCACTGTACTCAGATATCATGTAACATGTAATAACAGGAGCGCGCATAAATAACAAGATCACGTATGGCATCCAAACCCATAAGGGTCGCCCTTCCAAGCACACCTCCCTGGATTTCCCCTGCTACAGTCTCCCCTCAATAACCCCGGCTTGCTTAATTTATTAATTAATGTAAAAGCAAGATAATGTGTGACTCAGTGATGCCAGTGTATTAGGATGTAGACATAATCATAAAATATAAATTATGACATAGGGTGATGTCAACGTACTTGTACAATATTTACTAATCTATAGTTATACTTGAATGATTAGTTATGTATCAAACATCCTATGCATGCATGTCTTACAATACATGAGATCAAAGAAGGACATGAAAATTGAGATCGGAAAGGAATTTATAAACTAACAAAGGGACACAAGGGAGAGAGAGGGTATGTGTACTTGCCTGATGTCGTTGAAATCTGAATTGCTGTAACTGCAACCGGCTCTGGGTAAAATTCGCGGCCTAAATATTACGTGAATTAATTAGAGACTTGACATGTTATTTATTCAGTGATAAGTTAAGTGATAATGTATTTTTCTACTATTTATTATAATTTTGGTTGGTTAATATTTTTCAAATAATTTAATTTATGAATTTATAACAACCATTTAAAAATATATTTTCATACTAAAATACTTGAATAAGCTAATAAATTGATGTATAATATTTACATATTGCTTTCATATTTTTTGTGCTATTTAGTAATTTATTGTCATTTTTAAATAAATTATTATTGAATAGTAATTACAAAAATATTTAATTTCATGTTATTCTAAGTAATATTACATCAAAATAATTTTATACGGTTTCAAATTTTGTTTGTGATTTTCTGTGAATTTTCTGGAATTTTCTGTGAATTTTATGGAATTTTCTGAATTAAAATAACCTAAAAATCAATAAAAATAATAAAAAGCTTAACGGCTCTGTTGCTACAGTAATAGGTTTGGGTCTAGTTTGCTACAGTAAATGCTACAATTATTTTTCTACTTATTTTTATTTTATTTATTCCTTTTCTTTTACCTTTCTTTTTTTTTCTTTCTTTTTTCTCTCTCTCTCTGTTTTTTTTTTTTTTTTTTAATGGGGTCGGGTTCGGGTCTGTATACAGACTCGGACTGGGTCTGAGCCCAGACCTAGTCGGGTCTGGCTGAGCCCGACCAGACCAGACGGGGCCTGGCCTGGCTCGACCAGACCAGGTCTGGTCTGGCTCAGGCCAGACCTGGCCTGGTCTGCACTGTGCTGTGCACAGTGCAGTGCACAGCACAGTTCAGGGTTTTTTTTTTTTGATTAAAATAAATTTCTAAAAGTAAATTAAAAATTATGATAATTAGGAGGCATATCCTAGGTGTTCTACAAAATTTTATTGTGATTTTAGCATGCGTTTTACAAGGTGAAATTAAAGCTAACATGTACGCATACTACGTGTTCGGTGAAATGCCACAACGAACTAAATTCTACAAAAATGCAAAATAAAATACCTGGAACGCTTCCCTTCAGTCTGAATCTTCTTATCCTCGTCCAGCACTTCAGAATCTCGCCAAATTTGAAAGAGGAAGAGCTATTGTAGTGGAAGAAAGAAAGAGAGATTGAAGTTTTGCAAGTGACTTGAGATGATGAGATGTCCCTTTTATAGGCATCACACACACCCTAAGCCCCCCTGAGAGTTAGGCTACGTGAGAGGAGTAGTGGGTTCAGTTTGTGTGAGTGGGAATGAGGGGGAGAAAGTGTAGGAGAAGTTAGAGAGAGTGGGGGAAGTTGGAGAAGATGGGGGAGTTAAACTATGGTTTAAATAAATGGGCTTGGGGTTTAAGCCCTCACGCCAATGTGGCATAGTGGTCTGGGCTTTAGGACGAGGGGTGGTGGTAATGGGTTCGAATCTGAGAAGAAACAATTAATATAGTTTGTTTTTGTTGTGTTTAGAATAAAAGGTAAAGAAAAATGTTCAAATAGAATAGCTTCCTTAAATGAAAAGTGGTCTTGTGGTTAGAGCATTCATTTTATACAAAATTCGCTTGGTTCGAAACCTGCAACGCATGCGGGTTTTTTTTTTTCCCTCTTTGTAGAGGGAAAATGTTCAAATAATGTTGCTTCCACAAAAGCAACAAATGCCAAGGTGGCCATGTGGTTAGAGCATTCATTTCACATGTGGGGCAAGTGGGGTTCGAAACTTGTTATGATGATACACATGCCAGTTTTTTTTTTTCCTTTTTCTTTTTTTCTTTTATTTTAATTTCATTTTTTTCTTTTTAATAAACATTTAAGCATTATTTTATTTGATTAAACTGTATTAATTTAGAAAAATTCTCAAAAATTCTCAAAAATAAAAGAAGTCATCCTGAGCATTGTTGTGAAGTCAGATTTCCAAAATTCATTTCCTATTGTTAATTAAAAATCCCGGAGTCAGTCGTAGCACCGATCGACTCCGAAATTGAGATTCTTCTCCAATAATTCCCAAAAATTCCAAAAATCTCGAAAAATTCAAAAAAAATTGGAAAATGATATTTTGAGCTGAAATGACCTCAATCCGGCTATCAGGATAATTAAATCATCACTAGACACCAGTATTGATGTAACACCCCGCTCCCAGAATACGTACCTAGTTGCGTATTTGTATTTTCTGATCGTATTTTTCGATTTACTTCCTGTATTTATTTTGTATTATGAATTATTTATATGATCGTTTTGTCTTGGATCCAGATTCGTGGACTCAGAGTCTGCTCTTCTCTGAACCAGGGACCCGATCCTAGTGTCTTACTCAATTTGGTCTTTCCGGTATTCAGATTTGACCGATTTCAGTTTCAAACATCATTTTCCAATATTTTAGATTTTCTATGATTTTCTGAAATTTTCCTGAATTAAATGAAAAATCTTCGAAACCGGTGTCGACCAGCACCGCTGACCGATTCCTGGATTTTTAATTTACAAATGGAGTCAAATTTTGAGAAACCGCTTTCCCATATTTGCTTAGAATATATTTACTATTTTAATTCATTTTTTGGGAATTTTCAGAATTTATCAGATTTCTGCCAGATTTGGTGTCGACCGATATGGCGGCCGATTCCAGGATTTTTAATTAAAAAACTATAAAGAATTTCTTGAAACGAATTTCACCATGATTCTTAGAATTATATTCTTAATTTTTGAGAATTTTTGCGGGTCGTTCCGAGATACTTGATTTTCGGACGATTTCGGTATTTTTCCGAAAGTTTTCCGCATCAGTAACCGAATCCCGGGAGTCCGCTACTCTAATTATTTTCACTTTTTCTTTCAAGAAAATATATTCCTCTTTTCATTTTCTTTTCCTTTTTCCATTTTCTTTCCTTTCTTTTCTTTCCACCAAATTCTCCAAACTTCTCCATTCTTCCATTATCTTCCACCAAAAATATCTCCTCCTCCAAAAATATCTTCTCCAAAATATCCAAAACCACTCAAACTCCTCTCCCATCACCATGGCCGGCCAAAGAGCCACCTCACTTCTCCATTTTACAAATAACCCCCTCTCTTTTACATTTTTACATCACCTTCACAATTCCAATTCCTATATAAACTTTTCCTTCATCTTTCCACTTCATTTTTCTCTTCACCAAACTTTAACCACCACCAACTCCTCCTTCATCTCCACCACAACCACAACCACTACAACTTCTCTAACTCCCTACCTCCATCTTCTTCCTCCTCCATCTCCATTTAAACCACCACAACTTCAACAACTCCACCAAAGCCTCCACCTTCTCCTTTACCTTCTCCAAAAATACCACCACAACAAACCTCCCCACAAAACCATCACCCCATCATCTTCTCAAGGGCCGGCCACCTCCTTTGGATTGGGGCCGAGCTCTTCTTCGTCGGCAACGCCTCCGATGATTATTCCGGTAATCGTTCACGATTATTCCGGTAATCATTCCGGTGACATCTCCGATGATTATTCCGGTAATCGTTCGCGATTATTCCGGTAATCATTCCGGTGACATCTCCGATGATTATTCCGGTAATCATTCACGATTATTCCGGTAATCATTTCGGTGACAAGTTCAACGACAACATAAACACCACCACCAACAAAATCACCTTTTCACTCTCTCTCCCTATCCATGCGTCTCCCATTTCTCTATCACTCTCTCTGATTGAGTGCTGACGCGGATCTCACTCCCACGTCCAAGCAATTCTTAACACGGCCTTCGCGTTCCTGTATCAACACGACGCGGAGCTTATGCCCGCGTTTGTGTTCTTCTCGTGTTAACGCGACGCGGGACCCTCGACCGCGTCCGCGTTCTCCTCATGCCCTGACTTGAATGCGGGTCTCGAACCCCGCGTTTGTGGCACCTTCGCGACGCGATTTCCGCGTTTGTGATTCCCGCGTCTGCTATTCTCGCGACGCGATTCCCGCGTCTGTGATTCCCGCGTTTGCTATTCCGCGACGCGACTCCCGCGTCTGCGACCCCCGCGTCTATTATATTTAAGGCGCGTGCGCGAGTTCCATGGATTTCGGACTTTTCGGCATTCCGATGATTTAGGCGAGTGTCCTCGCTCTCGCCTCCATTTGGGTTTCCCCGCCTTGTCGGGTCGACATGTATTTTATTCCATGTTTATATGTATTTTTTTGCTTTATACTATGCGTGGCCGACCCTTCGTGGTCGTTGAACTCTGGGTTTCTGCCCACTCCTGGGATGGCTGATAGCCATCGAGAGTGCGCTTAAACCCCGAGCGTTCTTGATCCCTCAGCCTTCAGCCTCCGGTCTCTCACTATCTCGAAAGGGAAGTGATTGGGACCGTCAGGTCTCTCCGTCCTCAGCCTCCGTGAAAATCACCTAGAGGGGGGGTGAATAGGTGATGATGCTAATCAATGGAACTAAATGCGGAATTAAAAATCTAGATGCAATGAGCACTCAAGTGTGATCCACTAGTGATGCACACACAACCAAGCCAAGCAAATATGATGAACAATATGGAATGTAAATGCAAGGCACAAAGTAAATAGAGATAGAGATAGAGAGAGCCAATCGATCAAACGCAAACACCAAGGTATGTTCTCGAGGTTCGAGCACCCAGCTCTACATCCCCGCCATCCCCAGATGGATTCTAACACTCTCACTATCACAAAGAAGTTACAAGAACCACAACCTCCTCTTGAGGCAAAAGCACAAAACCACACAAAGTAAAGGAATACAACTTAGTGGTATACAACAACAACCACAAAACAATTTCTTGCTACTTGGTGGTTTAAGGCAACAACCACAAACAATCTCCTTTTTCTCACACAAAGCCTATAGACAATATAGTAGATTGTAGCTCAAGTGTGGAGAAAACCAAGGGATTTGAAACCAGCAACACAAAGAAAAATCTTTGGGAAATAGATGAAATCAAGATATAGAGATTCAATTCAAAAGCTTTTCCCAAAATCCCTTTTCTTTGGTTTTTCAAACCCTAATCAAAAACACAAGAAATAGTTTACTTTGAATCCAAAAACCAATTTTGATTGCAACAAAAACTCCAGAGAGATATAGAATTTAAGCCCAAAAATCTTGAAGAGAAATAAAGCTCTTTTGGAATTTTTCAAACAAACAATATTTTTCTCTTAATAAAACTTATTTTGAATCTCTTCCCAATCACTCCTATTTATAGGAGAGGAGTAGGTTAAGAGATAATAAACACTTAAGGTTAATTAAGTAATATTAGATTTGAAATAAAACCCAATTTCAATTTTAAACACAAAAGACAAAATAAATCAGCATTAAAAAATCTGCCCGTTACTGTTCAAACGGCTCGATCGGTCGACTGGCCCGGTCGACCGGTAGTTCAAAAAATCTGACCGTTATGAGCTATCGGTCGACCGATCCGGTCGACTGATAAAAACAGTGAGCAAAACAAAGCTATCGGTCGACCGCTCCGGTCGACTGATGCCTGACTGAGACTCAAAATAATATTTCGGTCGACTGTCGGTAGACAGCCGGTCGACCGACAGACATGCACACGGATACGTGCATTCTGCCAGGACTCCGGTCGACTGTTCCGGTCGACCGGACCAGCCTGACACAGACACGGTCGACTGTCGGTAGACAGCCGGTCGACCGGTTCTGGTCAGAAAAACCAAGTAAACAATATTTTAATAAATCCCACAAAATCTCTAAAATTCCACAAAAATAGTTTTGTCATATTATATTGAAAGATGAACTTGTGTTAAAAATCCCAACACAAATTTCAAACATATTTGACTATTTTTGTGTCAAAGAAATTTTGCCAAAAACAAAACTCGTATTTTCTAAAACTTGGAATCTTAAATAGAAAATACGTTTTGTCTAAAACTCTTCCAAATACAAAATTATGATATTTAAACACTTTTGAAGCATGTTGTATATGAATAGAGATTCAATATACAAGAAACATATATATATATATCATATTTTTGTCATTAAGTCCAAAATAATGTTTTGATAAATATACCAAAACATAAAACACATGAAATAGAATATCAAACTAAGTTTGTTTAAGCAATAGAAGCATGCATGTATATAGAACAAATCATATATACACTAAACCATGTAAACTTGTTTTGATATAAAATCTATTCATGAAAACCAAGATCGGTTAAACCAAAAACCGAAAATATTCAAAACGTGAAACATGTGTGTTGTGAACTTGAGCTTATCATACTATACTAATCTTTACAATTAAGATCTAAACCCAAACTAAACTATGGATACCTAAGTCTTCTTGTAGAGCGCAATCTCCAAGTCTTCTTGTAGAGCGCAATCTCCAAGTCGGCTTGATCCAAAACTCCTTTGAATCATCGAGCAATGCAATATATCATCTTTGATGCTTAGGCTCTTGAATCATCATGTGCAAGCTTCCAAATCATCTTGTTGAAGCTAAACACCAACTAATATCTTGATTAATGATCTGAAACTAAAACACAAGATTATTAGTACACATAACTACATGAGTTAGTCATCATCAAAACTAGAGTGGAAAGCCTTTGGGCCAACAATCTCCCCCTTTTTGATGATGACAAAACTCATGGAGTTATATATGCATGGATTAAAGTAAAGCTTCAAAGAAGCTCCCCCTTAACTCATGCATAACAATAAACATAAAGATATATAATGAATGTTCATAAATATGTATGCATCAACATGCATAAAACACATAAAAAACATGCTCTAGATACCAAATTGAAACACATATTAAAATGTAACAACACAAAATATATAGACATAAAGATAAAGATATATAATGAATGTTCATAAATATGTATGCATCAACATGCATAAAACACATAAAAACATGCTCTAGATACCAAACATATAGACATGCTCTAGATACCAAATTGAAACACATATTAAAATGTAACAACACAAAATACATGCATAAAACTACCATGCATATAAACTACAAATTCTTCTCCCCCTTTTTGTCACTCATCAACAAAGGGGTAAACCAAACAAAGTGAAATCAAATTCCTCTTCCCCTTTCAAGGGGTAAAAATCAAAAACAAAGCATGATATCAAATAAAGATGGGTCAATGAGGTGCATTGAGATACCAATTGAAATTATCAATACCAAAATTATACAAGGCATTGAAACAAGAATAATCATTTTATGTTAACATGAAAACAAGCAATGTAACCATGATACCAATAAACAATAAACCAAAGTTGATACCAATTTAATAAACAAGTGACCTCTTGATACCAAAAGAAGAAATTTTTCATTAAAAGCTCATGAAACCAATTGAAAAACAAAATTGCATCTTAATACCAATTACACTACAATGTTTAAATCATTTTCCATCATAAAGTTAGGGAGTGGGAAACAAACACAATGGTAAACCAAATACCAATTGAAATGTAAAATACGAGTTTTCTCCCCCTTTATGAAATACCAAAAGAAGATATGCATAGGCTTGAGATAAGATACTAATTGAAAATTAAATCAATTGAAACATGATATTCATTAAAATTCAAGCTTTAGCAAACTCAAAATTATGAAGAAGCTTGTATAAGGATACCAATTTAAAAACTTAAGCTCATCATAGCCAACATTTGTGCTCTAAGACATAAGAATATAATAGGCACAAATAAATTATCTATATATGTATGTAGGAAATAGATACCAATTGAAATTGATACTATATGGAGTGTAAGCATACATACATAAAACAAAACATATATGAGTATACAAAAGAATGTCATATTGATACCAAAGATAAGGTCAAGTGTATAGCTCATATCAACTACCACCCATCCAAGATAAGTTTTAAATGATTTTCAAGATGAAGCATACTTGATCATGGTCTCCCATCCAACCGCCCATAGATGGTAGGGGTTTTCAAAAATAGATTTGAACAATATAGTTTATCAAGCCATTACCATAGAAACCCTCCCTAATAGTAGTAAGCATAAGAAGGCCAATGCACTTGCACTTAGGACACTTCAAGCATCTTTAAATGAACATCTTTTCCTATCTTTGCTAAATATGATTCGGCTTTTGCAGTTTGGAGTATTCTAACTTCTCCGGAGCTACCCGTGATCATCAACAAGATAAGGAGATCTAAGAGAGAAGCTTCCGAAGAACGAGGCTTTATGGCATACGGGAATGACTCTCATGAGGTACATTCGCATTCCCCTCTTGATGATAGCTCTAGTTCATATTGCCATGGTTGTTTTGAAGTTCAAAATTTGAATGTTGAACTTGCTTCTAAACTTGAAAATTTTATGGAAAAACATGAGATTTTGAAAAAGAAACATTTTGATTTAAAAGGTGAATTAAAGGATTTATGTTCAACTTTTGAATCGGTTTTGCAAGAGAAAGAAGAGATCACTAGTGAACGTGACTCACTACAATCTCAACTTGAACTTGCACTTAAAGAGATTGAAGACTTGAAAAATAAAATGATGTTGATGATGTTGTAGAACACAATGAGGTTTTGTCTTCTAGATTGGATTGTGTTTTCAAAGAAAATCTTACTTTGAAGAATAAAATTGACACAATTTCAAAAGAATTGGATTTGGTTTTGTCTAAAAATAAATCTTTGCAAAATGAGATTGAAAATCACCTAGAGGGGGGGTGAATAGGTGATGAAGCTAATCAAAGGGCAATTTAAAAAATTATGAAGCAAGTGAATGCAAATGCAATGCAACAATCTCCCAAAACAAGACTAAGAGCCGTATGCCCCTTGCGGGGTCTGAACTCCTTCCTCCGCTTCCTCGTAAAATGAGTTAGAGGTGCGCAATGCAACCTTGTTGTATGGGATTTTGATTGACAAGATGAAGTATGATGAAAATGGCAATAGTAATCAAAAACACAAAGTAATAGCAAGGGAAAGTAAACCAATCGCAAACACAAAGATATGTTATCGAGGTTCGAGCACCCAGCTCTACTCCCCGCCTTCCCCAGAAGGATTCTAGCTACTTCCACTATCACAAAGATCAATTACAATGGAGTACCCAACTCCTACAATTTCAGCACAATTGAATTCCTTAGTAATCAAAAGATCACAAACTCTCTCTTTCAAATATCTCTTCCCTTACAAAGGTCCTTAGAGAATATTGAGAAGGAATGAAGCTCTTGTGTAAGTGAAGAAAAATGAAATCAAATCAGAGAGTATTATCAAGAAACACTTCTGAAATGAGTGAGAAATATCAGCACAAAAAACCAAGAAAAATAGCTCTTTTGAATATCACAAACTTTGAATTTTTCTCTTGAATAATTGTTGTGAAGAAACTCTCCCCAAACACCCCTATTTATAGGAGAGGGCTAGGGTTTAGGGTTAGGAATTAATTACTGAAGATTAGGAAGTAATTAGTTCCAAATATACCCTCCAACGGATTTTTAATTTCAAAAATCAAAAATAAACAGCTATAAAAATCTGACCGTTATGAGCTATCGGTCGACCGATCCGGTCGACTGATAAAACAGTGAGCAAAACAAAGCTATCGGTCGACCGCTCCGGTCGACTGCTGCCTGACTGAGACTCAAAATAATATTTCGGTCGACTGTCGGTAGACAGCCGGTCGACCGACAGACATGCACACGGATACGTGCATTCTGCCAGGACTCCGGTCGCGGTCTCTCACTATCTTGAAAGAGAGGTGATTGGGACCGTCAGGTTCTTCAGCTCCGCCTGGTTATCATGATCAGCACTCAGCACTTTACCACTAGATTCGTCTAGGCGGGATGCTGCCAGAATTTCTACTCGCACCTTAAGCCGAGTTGTCCCGGTAACCTTACCAGACGCTCCAGTGTTAAATACTGTTTGTTGTCTGTACACTCCAGCTTGCTCAGCTCCGCTTGAATGTGCTCAGCTACTATTCTATCACATGCCATGTATTTACCTGATATGTTAACACTTGACATGCCATGCCATTACTTCATACCTGTCTTTTACATGCTACTATTTAACACCTGATGTGTTATCACCTGACACCAGACATGCTACTACTTGGCAAGACCCCTTGTTATGACATGACTTGCCACCGGACTAATATCAATCTCTTGACATGACTGGTTACCTGTCTAATATCACCATCTTGTCATGCTATCCCTTGACACCCGGCATGATATACTTGACCTGTGATTATCTCATTTACGGGAATACTATACTTGTTATCCTGCATTACATGCAGTGACTTGAATCTTGTACTTGTTATCCTATATTATATATACAGTGACCTGAATCTATAGTACACATGTACTCTTGAACTCCTGATCATGTCTTGTACCTGCTATTCCCGTAAATTGATAATCACATATTAAATTCTAATAAGACAGCTTGCACCCGGTTTAGGGGAAACTGATGGGCCCTGATTAATCATGTTTATGGTGGTCTTATCGAGCCGCGCGTGGCCACATACTTGAGGGATCACCTGGCGGCCACCAGGGATTCCGTGGGGTGTGCTGGCACCCATACTCCTGTTTATTCCTGCCGGGTATGCACACGCCCTAGGCCTATCTCTATGAGATCTGCGATACTCTATTCCTGTTCGGGCGTAAATAAGTCCCGGTACCTGGCGGTACGTTCCGGCTCAGCACCGGATACTCCTGAACCGTTGTCCCGGGCATGTACGGGGCCCATCCGAAACATGATTCATCGATCTTTATCAGTTTCCAAATAACTTGCTCTATAAGTTGTAAGTGAAAGTATGTGGAATGGGACACATACTGAAGCCTGGAACTTAGACGGCTCCAATTATAATAAGATGCTAATATACAATTTGCTGTGCCGCTTTGTAACTCGGGTTGTATGTGCTTGGATTATGGTGACATGGGATAAAGGTATATAGATGAGGGTTTCCTTGTTTGGATTATTCCTTCGAGGTACTAGTCTCATGGGGCCGTGACCTAAGCTTGTACAATCGGTTTTGCTCGTAATCGGTTTTATCGGTTTTTATCTGTTTTATGTTAGTTTAGGAGATATCTGGTGTTGCCCTATCTACTTTACTTCTCATCTCTTTACCTTCTCTTATCTTATCATACCATGAGTAGTTCCTGCTTGATATCACTTGTTTTATATCTACTTGCTCCTGCATGCTTACCTATGCTCGCCACTTGGCATTCGTATCACCACTTGTGGGGAGTTCTATCTGACTCCCCTGAATCCTCATGTCCAGGTCCTGGAGCTTGGAGCATGTCGGAGCTTGGAACTTGTAGAATCCCAGTTGCTGACCTGAAAAGCGCAGCGGTAGCGTGGATCTCCAGCAGATCATCCAGAACTCTATCCTTCCAGGCCCCCTGTGCGCCTCTCGAGTTTTCCTTTTGTAAACTCGTGAGCCACCTATTGTACTATTCATACTTGTACACCTCTTTGTATTCTCGCAATTGTGCATGTCAGTGATGTAATATTCATGTAATATTGGGTCACCTCTGGTGATAACTTTGTAATTGTACTCATGTGTTGGAATGTATAATGCACCATTTGCTTCCGTACTCTGATTCTTGCCTGTACTGATGCTTAGCGTATATACGTGAGGGTATTTTGGACCTGCGTATATACGTTGCAGTAACGTCTCCGTACCCGCAGGATCGGGGCGTTACAGGATGGTATCAGAGCCTAGGCTCTCGCATCCTCAGTACGTCCAGACGGCAAATTAATGGTAAAGAAATTTGTAACTGGAATGCTTGAGTCCTGGTTATACAGTCCAACTACAAGTACAGAGTTATCTATTCTTTCTTGATCATCCTTCCTTTGATTCCTTACTTCCATCTTTCCCCTGTTTTGGTTTTTCGAAGCCTTTATACCAACATAAGATATGGATATACTAGAGAGGTAGTGGCTGGCTCTGAATAAAGCTATTATATGATCTCTTCGGCTGACTCTATGGTGCTCGGGTATTCTTAGGATTGATCCTAATCGGGTTATCTTTCAGAAGTCAGTAGTCGGAATTCTCTACGGATATTCTACATTCTCGGCTATATCTTTCAGAGTGATTGATGCCTGATATTCTGAATTCTCAATTATCGGTCTTCTTTATTATGCTCAGGACTACCAGGGTTTCCTTTATCTTCAATATTCTGGCTTATTCTCGGAGGGCTATCAAGTATGCAGTACAACAGGAATTCTATTGCAAAGCAACGACATCAGATCAGTATTATTTGGTATCGTTCAAAGACTTATACAGCCAGAAGTGCAGGAGATATCTATATTCTGATTACTGTTCAGTCGACTTGAGAGCCCTACCTATAGTACTTCATATCTTGAATGGTATAATTTCCACCCATGTCCCCTTTGTGTTCATTTTACCCCTTATCGAAATTGCGAGGACGCAATTTTTTGTAAGGTGGGTGGAATGTAACACCCCGCTCCCAGAATACGTACCTAGTTGCGTATTCATATTTTCTGATCGTATTTTCGATTTACTTCCTGTATTTATTTTGTATTATGAATTATTTATATGATCGTTTTGTCTTGGATCCGGATTCGTGGACTCAGAGTCTGCTCTTCTCTGAACCAGGGACCCGATCCTAGTATCTTACTCAATTTGGTCTTTCCGGTATTCAGATTTGACCGATTTCAGTTTCAAACATCATTTTCCAATATTTTAGATTTTCTATGATTTTCTGGAATTTTCCTGAATTAAATGAAAAATCTTCGAAACCGGTGTCGACCAGCACCGCTGACCGATTCCTAGATTTTTAATTTACAAATGGAGTCAAATTTTGAGAAACCGCTTTTCCATATTTGCTTAGAATAATATTTACTATTTAATTCATTTTTTTTGGAATTTTCAGAATTTATCAGATTTCTGCCAGATTTGGTGTCGACCGATATTGGCGGCCGATTCCAAGATTTTTAATAAAAAACTATAAATAATTTCTTGAAACGAATTTCATCATGATTCTTAGAATTATATTCTTGATTTTTGAAAATTTTTGCGGGTCGTTCCGAGATACTTGATTTTCGGACGATTCCGGTATTTTTCCGAAAGTTTTCCGCATCCGTAACCGAATCCCGGGAATCCGCTACTCTAATTATTTTCACTTTTTCTTTCAAGAAAATATCTTCCTCTTTTCATTTTCTTTTTCTTTTTCCATTTTCTTTCCTTTCTTTTCTTTCCACCAATTCTCCAAACTTCTCCATTCTTCCATTATCTTCCACCAAAAATATCTCCTCCTCCAAAAATATCTTCTCCAAAATATCCAAAACCACTCAAACTCCTCTCCCATCACCATGGCCGGCCAAAGAGCCACCTCACCTCTCCATTTTACAAATAACCCCCTCTCTTTACATTTTTACATCACCTTCACAATTCCAATTCCTATATAAACTTTTCCTTCATCTTTCCACTTCATTTTTCTCTTCACCAAACTTTAACCACCACCAACTCCTCCTTCATCTCCACCACAACCACAACCACTACAACTTCTCTAACTCCCTACCTCCATCTTCTTCCTCCTCCATCTCCATTTAAACCACCACAACTTCAACAACTCCACCAAAGCCTCCACCTTCTCCTTTACCTTCTCCAAAAATACCACCACAACAAACCTCCCCACAAAACCATCACCCCATCATCTTCTCAAGGGCCGGCCACCTCCTTTGGATTGGGGCCGAGCTCTTCTTCGTCGGCAACGCCTCCGATGATTATTCCGGTAATCGTTCACGATTATTCCGGTAATCATTCCGGTGACATCTCCGATGATTATTCCGGTAATCGTTCACGATTATTCCGGTAATCATTCCGGTGACATCTCCGATGATTATTCCGGTAATCATTCACGATTATTCCGGTAATCATTTCGGTGACAAGTTCAACGACAACATAAACACCACCACCAACAAAATCACCTTTTCACTCTCTCTCCCTATCCATGCGTCTCCCATTTCTCTATCACTCTCTCTGATTGAGTGCTGACGCGGATCTCACTCCCGCGTCCAAGCAATTCTTAACACGGCCTTCGCGTTCCTGTATCAACACGACGCGGAGCTTATGCCCGCGTCTGTGTTCTTCTCGTGTTAACGCGACGCGGGACCCTCGACCGCGTCCGCGTTCTCCTCATGCCCTGACTTGAATGCGGGTCTCGAACCCCGCGTTTGTGGCACCTTCGCGACGCGATTTCCGCGTCTGTGATTCCCGCGTCTGCTATTCTCGCGACGCGATTCCCGCGTCTGTGATTCCCGCGTTTACTATTCCCGCGACGCGACTCCCGCGTCTGCGACCCCCGCGTCTATTATATTTTAAGGCGCGTGCGCGAGTTCCATGGATTTCGGACTTTTCGGCATTCCAGTGATTTAGGCGAGTGTCCTCGCTCTCGCCTCCATTTGGGTTCCCCGCCTTGTCGGGTCGACATGT
The DNA here is from genome assembly GCA_038442645.1 of Agave tequilana. Taxonomy (NCBI): domain Eukaryota; kingdom Viridiplantae; phylum Streptophyta; class Magnoliopsida; order Asparagales; family Asparagaceae; genus Agave; species Agave tequilana. The sequence goes on from JAVJIF010025855.1 coordinate 37,563, forward strand.
ATTTTATTCCATGTTTATATGTATTTTACTGCTTTATACTATGCGTGGCCGACCCTTCGTGGTCGTTGAACTCTGGGTTTCTGCCCACTCCTGGGATGGCTGGTAGCCACCGAGAGTGCGCTTAAACCCTGAGCGTTCTTGATCCCTCAGCCTTCAGCCTCCGGTCTCTCACTATCTCAAAAGGGAAGTGATTGGGACCGTCAGGTCTCTCCGTCCTTCAGCCTCCGGTCTCTCACTATCTTGAAAGAGAGGTGATTGGGACCGTCAGGTTCTTCAGCTCCGCCTGGTTATCATGATTAGCACTCAGCACTTTACCACTAGATTCGTCTAGGCGGGATGCTGCCGGAATTCCTACTCGCACCTTAAGCCGAGTTGTCCCGGTAACCTTGCCAGACGCTCCAGTGTTAAATACTGTTTACTGTCTGTACACTCCAGCTTGCTCAGCTCCGCTTGAATGTGCTCAGCTACTATTCTATCACATGCCATGTATTTACCTGATATGTTAACACTTGACATGCCATGCCATTACTTCATACCTGTCTTTTACATGCTACTATTTAACACCTGATGTGTTATCACCTGACACCAGACATGCTACTACTTGGCAAGACCCCTTGTTATGACATGACTTGCCACTGGACTAATATCAATCTCTTGACATGACTGGTTACCTGTCTAATATCACCATCTTGTCATGCTATCCCTTGACACCCGGCATGATATACTTGACCTGTGATTATCTCATTTACGGGAATACTATACTTGTTATCCTGCATTACATGCAGTGACTTGAATCTTGTACTTGTTATCCTATATTATATATACAGTGACCTGAATCTATAGTACTCATGTACTCCTGAACTCCTGATCATGTCTTGTACCTGCTATTCCCGTAAATTGATAATCACATATTAAATTCTAATAAGACAACTTGCACCCGGTTTGGGGGAAACTGATGGGCCCTGATTAATCATATTTATGGTGGTCTTATCGAGCCGCGCGTGGCCACATACTTGAGGGATCACCTTGCGGCCACCAGGGATTCCGTGGAGTGTGCTGGCACCCCTACTCCTGTTTATTCTTGCCGGGTATGCACACGCCCTAGGCCTATTTCTATGGGATCTGCGATACTCTATTCCTGTTCGGGCGTAAATAAGTCCCGGTACCTAGCGGTACGTTCCGGCTCAGCACCGGATACTCCTGAACCGTTGTCCCGGGCATGTACGGGGCCCATCCGAAACATGATTCATCGATCTTTATCAGTTTCCAAATAACTTGCTCTATAAGTTGTAAGTGGAAGTATGTGGAATGGGACACATACTGAAGCCTGGAACTTAGACGGCTCCAATTATAATAAGATGCTAATATACAATTTGCTGTGCCGCTTTGTAACTCGGGTTGTATGTGCTTGGATTATGGTGACATGGGATAAAGGTATATAGATGAGGGTTTCCTTGTTTGGATTATTCCTTCGAGGTACTAGTCTCATGGGGCCGTGACCTAAGCTCGTAATCGGTTTTATCGGTTTTTATCTGTTTTATGTTAGTTTAGGAGATATCTGGTGTTGCCCTATCTACTTTACTTCTCATCTCTTTACCTTCTCTTATCTTATCATACCATGAGTAGTTCCTGCTTGATATCACTTGTTTTATATCTACTTGCTCCTGCATGCTTACCTATGCTCGCCACTTGGCATTCGTATCACCACTTGCCTGGGGAGTTCTATCTGACTCCTCTGGATCCTCATGTCCAGGTCCTGGAGCTTGGAGCATGTCGGAGCTTGGAACTTGTAGAATCCCAGTTGCTGACCTGAAAAGCGCAGCGGTAGCGTGGATCTCCAGCAGATCATCCAAAACTCTATCCTTCCAGGCCCCTGTGCGCCTCTCGAGTTTTCCTTTTGTAAACTCGTGAGCCACCTATTGTACTGTTCATACTTGTACACCTCTTTGTATTCTCGCAATTGCGCATGTCAGTGATGTAATATTCATGTAATATTGGGTCACCTCTGGTGATAACTTTGTAATTGTACTCATGTGTTGGAATGTATAATGCACCATTTGCTTCCGTACTCTGATTCTTGCCTGTACTGATGCTTAGCGTATATACGTGAGGGTATTTCGGACCTGCGTATATACGTTGCAGTAACGTCTTCGTATCCGCAGGATCGAGGCGTTACAATTGACATACGTATATTAGGAACCGAGGGTTACAATCCTACCCACCTTATTAAAAATTTCGTCCTCGAAATTCAAAAGTAAACAAGGAGAAGAGTATTCTAAGCTATAAGATGATGAATAGATAGCTAGAAGTGAGATAATTTACCTGAGAAGAGATGAGGATATTTAGCCCTGATCTCATCTTCTCGTTCCCAGGTGGAATCCCCAGGAGAGTTTGGATCCCAAGACACCAGTACCAGAGGAATGATCTTGTTCTTCAGAACCATCTCCTTCTTGTCGATGATGCGGATTGGTTGAGCCTCATAGGATAGATCGTGGTTCAGTCTCAGATCTGAATAGTCCAGGATATGTTGGTCGTCCTGAACGTACTTCCTTAATTGAGAGATGTGGAATACGTCATGAACACCATCTAGTGCTGGAGGTAAGGCCACCCGGTATGCTACTTCTCCGACTCGCTCAATAATGTCAAAAGGTCCAATGTATCTAGGACTCAACTTCCCACTGCAACCAAACCTAATGACCCCTCGAGTTGGTGAGATCTTAAGAAATACATGGTCACCAACTGCAAACTCTAAGGGTCTTCTCTTAGCATCGGCCCACTTCTTCTGACGACCTTGAGCGGCTTTCATATGTTTCTTGATCTTGGCCACCTTCTCTACTGTTTGCAAAATCAGATCTGGGCCAAGCAGCTTTCTTTCACCAATGTCATCCCAGCACACAGGAGATCTACACTTCCTCCCATAGAGTGCCTCATATGGAGCCATCTGGATACTAACCTGATAGCTGTTGTTGTAGGAGAACTCCACTAAATGCAGATGATCATCCCATGATCCCTTAAAGTCCAGTATACAGGCTCTAAGCATATCCTCTAGAATCTGGATGGTTCTTTCTGATTGGCCATCAGTCTGAGGATGGAATGCCGTACTGAATTTTAACTTGCTGCCTAAGCTCCTCTGGGGACTATCCCAGAAACGCGACACAAATTTAGTGTCTCTATCAGAAATAATACTAACAGGGACTCCATGCAGTCTGACTATTTCCTGCATGTACTTCTCTGCCAGTGCTTCTGTGGACTGTCCGACTCTGAAAGATATAAAATGAGCACTCTTAGTGAGTCGGTCCACAATCACCCATATAGCATTATTCCCTCTTGGACTCCTAGGCAGGCCTACAACAAAGTCCATGGTGATATTCTCCCACTTCCATTCGGGAATAGGGAGTGGTTGTAGCAGCCCGGCTGTCCTCTGGTGTTCCGCCTTGACTTGTTGGCATACAAGGCAACGGGCTACGAATCGAGCTATCTCTCTCTTCATCCCGTGCCACCAAAAGTGTTGCTTGAGATCTCTGTACATTTTAGTACCCCCAGGGTGAACCGAATAAGGGGAACTGTGAGCTTCAGAGAGCAACTCCCTTTGAACTTCCCCAGATGGTACACAGAGTCTGCTTCCGAATCGAAGGAACCATCTGCATGGATGACTATATCCTGCCTTAGTCTGGCTTCTACTTCTTCTCTGATCTTTTGCAACTTAGGGTCCTCCTTCTGAACCTCCTTGATCTTCTCAATCAGAGATGGTTGAGTCACCAAGGTCATGAGTCTCCTAATACCTCCTGGTAGAATGATCTCCAAGTCTAACCTAAGGATCTCTTCCTGCATCTCCTTCTGTTGAGTCATCAACATGAAAGAGGGCTTCCTACTGAGAGCATCAGGGACTACATTCACCTTCCCGGGGTGGTATTGCAGATCTATATCATAGTCTGCCATGAGCTCTAGCCATCTTCTCTGACGCATGTTGAGCTCCTTCGGGTAAAAATGTACTTGAGACTCTTATGATCTGTGAATATCTCCACACGCTCCCGAAGAAGATAGTGTCTCCACACCTTAAGGGCGAAGATGACCGCCGCCAGTTCCAAATCATGAGTTGGGTAATTCCTCTCATGGGGCTTCAGTTGTCTTGAGGCGAATGATATCACTCTGCCTCGTTGCATTAACACACAACCCAGGCCGCGCCCAGAAGCATCACTATGTATCACCATCCCCCAGATCCATCTGGAATTGCTAGAACTGGCGCTGTCGTCAATTGATCCTTCAGTTCCTCGAATGCTAACTGGCATTCCTCAGTCCACCGATACTTCACTTCCTTTCTAGTAAGCCTGGTTAGAGGCTCAGCGATCTTGGAAAAATTTTGGACAAACCGATGATAGTAGCCATCTAGTCCAAGAAAACTTCTCACTTCCATGACAGACTTAGGAATTGGCCAATCTCTGACAGCTTCTACTTTGGATGGATCCACCGAGATGCCATCCCCAGATATGATATGCCCGAGGAATGAGACATGGTCTAGCCAAAAAGAGCATTTACTAATCTTTGCATATAACTTCTCTTTTCTTAAAGTTTGTAGGACAATCCTCAAATGCTCAGCGTGCTCCTCTTTGGTCTTGGAATAGATTAGGATATCATCAATGAAGACCACGACAAATTGATCTAAGTATGGAGCAAAGACACGATTCATCAAGTCCATGAATACCGCAGGAGCATTGGTGACTCCGAATGGCATAATAAGGAACTCGAAATGTCCATATCGCGTCCAAAAAGCAGTCTTAGATACATCCTCAGCTTTCACCCGCACTTGGTGATAACCAGAACGGAGATCTAGCTTAGAGAATACTGTGGCTCCACCCAGTTGATCGAAGAGATCATCAATTCAGGGTAAGGGATACTTATTCTTGACTGTGACATGATTCAGCTCCCGGTAATCAATGCATAGTCGCTGGCTACCATCCTTCTTCTTGACTAAAAGGACCGGAGCGCCCCAGGGTGAAGCACTCGGTCGGATTAACCCCTTATTGAGCAAATCTTGAATCTGCTTCTTTAGTTCCGCTAGTTCTATCGAAGCCATGCGGTACGACGCCTTGGAAATAGGGGCTGTTCTAGGCATGATTTCGATACTAAATTCAATCTCTCGAACAGGGGTAGTCCGGGTAGATCCTCAGGAAAGATGTCAAGAAATTCACATACCACCTCAGGTATATTAACTTGCTCCTTAGAGTTCAAGGACTCTAGCACCCCCTTCAATTGCCTCTTCTTGAATTGGGCTTGCTCCAGAGTTACATCCCCAGCATGGAATTCAAACTCTGGATGACTGGGGACCCGAAAGGTAACTTTCTTCTTCCTACAGTCAATGAGAGCATAGGAAGTGCCCAACCAGTCCATACCCAAGACAACGTCAAACCCAGAGTCGTTTATGACTATCAGGTCGGCTAGAAACTCTCTACCACATATCACTATAGGGGACTTCCTACATTCCTTAGAACAGACAACTATCCCACCTCCCGTGGCTATGTTCCAGGGATTAACCATATCATCACAAGAAATGTGGTGCCGAGCAACAAAATTTGCAGAAATAAAAGAATGGGTAGCCCCGAAATCAAAGAGAACATGTGCAGGAATAGATTGTACTAAGATGGTACCTGCAACGACTCCATCAGCCACTTCTGCTTCCTCTAAAGTCAGATTGTAGGCCCGACCCTGCTTCTTCACTGGTCGGCCTTGTTGAGGCGTCTTGCCCTTGGTTTTAAGGAACATCTCCTGCTGGGTTGGAAGTGCAACTCGGGGCTGTGTGCGGGTTGGGGCCTGCTGTGACATGGGTCCTCTGAAGATGGAATTGTTGGCCTTGGGACAATCACGGAGCTGATGATCACTAGCCCCGCAGGCCAAGCACTTGCGATTTGCCCGTCTACAGTCCTTCAAAGCATGACCAGGCAAATGGCAGAAAGTGCAGACCAACTCCTTCCGAGCTATTATGCGAGCAGGTGCCAGAAATGGGGCAGGCCTCTTGGGTGGTGGGGGCCTGACACTGGATCTACCAGGAATATGGGCCATTGGGCGCTTCTGGGAGAGCCCTAGCAGTCGCCTCCTTTGCTGTAATATCTGCTCCTGAGTCCTTGCTGTCTCCAAAACTTGGGCGTAGGTGTTGAGCTGAAGTACAGCAATATGGCTCTGAATATTGATATCCAGCCCCTGAAGAAACCTCTTGGCACGGTCCCCTTCTTGTGCCACCATGTATGGCGCAAAGCGACTTAGTCTGGTAAATTCTGCGGCATACTGATCCACGGTACGTACTCCTTGATTCAAGTTGATGAATTGTCGCTCCATCTCCGCTTTGGCAGTCATAGGAAAGAATTTTACCAAGAAACTTTCGCTGAACGTCTTCCAGCTGATGGGTGGAGCCAGCCTTTCCATCTCAGCAGTCCACCAGATATGGGCGATGTCAGTAAGTTGGATGCTCACTACATCGACCCGATCTTCCTCAGGAATTTTTGCGGCATTCAGCAGTTGCTCTGTCTTGATCAGCCACTGTTCCGCCTCCAGTGGTGTCTCATTTCCTGAGAAGTTACTTGGGTGCAACCTTCGAAAATTCGAGACATTTCCCACCTTAGTCGACGCATGGTTAGAGCTTAATCACGTTAGAGCATGCTCCGCAGTCTCCTGAGCCCTCGTTACTCCAGCTCGAAGTAGACCATTCTGATCCTGCTGCAATTCCAACATGCGTTTCAGAGTTTGGAGGATCTCCGTGTTCTCTGAGGTTGGGTCGAGTTGGGAGGAAGAGGGGACATTTCTGTTCTGAGCCATAAGCGTGCGCCTGGAACAGATAGGGAATAGTTTAGAAGGGAAACTAAGGCACGAGTTTAGGGTAACGATGTGTATCCAGACAATTATAGATGCTTTTTCTTATATGTGAATTTGATTGTCTTTATATGGTGCGGAATAAAAATAAAACCTGGCTCTGATACCAACAAAACCATGTCACGCCCCGCTTCCCAAAATACGGAATACGGGTACGTGACGATGGCCAGCAGATACTCACGTAGAGGGAAATCTCTTTCGTGAATACCTTACGCTGCAGTAAATGAGCCAAATTCTCTTACACATATACAAAAGACAACCAGAAGTTTCATTTCACATAAAAGACATACATCTATGATAGTCTTTGTCCGGTTACAAGATTTAGAAACATAACAAAACAGAAATAAAAGAAGATACAATTTTGGTATCGGGATATCATAACAAGATAAAATGCCAAAATACATAAGAAAAGAAACGTCAGACTCACGCCTGGTAATCTTCCTGGGTTCCTTCGAACAGTGGCTCGTCAGTCTCCTCAAACTCTGATGCTGAAAAATCAAGGTCCGTCAGAAGCGGACTAGCAATTGCACACACGAGAAGAGGAAACAATAATATGGAAATGTGAAAGTAAAGGGCAATATAAGTAGAGCACTGGAATAAATGAATCATAAATCTGACGGTAATATAAACTGACAGGTAAGATACTAATGAGAGTAACAGAACAGCCACGTGAAATAAGGTCGTGTATGTATACTATGACATGTATATAATGAGCATGAAGCACCCTGGACGAGTAATGTCATATATCATAATCATCAAGTCACACGATCTCCAGATCACAAGTTAAGAATCATATGGCAAGTCCAGGAACATCATGTAGTCAAGATTATCCATGTCACAAATGATAATTCTAAGTCTAGTATGTTTTATTATCCTAACTAATGCAGCTGCCCTGTGCCCCATCCCACAGGACAACTACATATCAAACAAGTGATGCGTTAGTGGATCCTAATAGCAGGGAGAAACAGTTCACTGTACTCAGGTATCATGTAACATGTAATAACAGGAGCGCGCATAAATAACAAGATCACGTGTGGCATCCAAACCCATAAGGGTCGCCCTTCCAAGCACACCTCCCTGGATTTCCCCTGCTACAGTCTCCCCCCAATAATCCCGGCTTGCTTAATTTTATTAATTAATGTAAAAGCAAGATAATGTGTGACTCAGTGATGCCAGTGTATTAGGATGTAGACATAATCATAAAATATGAATTATGACATAGGGTGATGTCAACGTACTTGTACAATATTTACTAATCTATAGTTATACTTGAATGATTATTTATGTATCAAACATCCTATGCATGCATGTCTTACAATACATGAGATCAAAGAAGGACAAGAAAATTGAGATCGGAAAGGAATTTATAAACTAACAAAGGGACACAAGGGAGAGAGAGGGTATGTGTACTTGCCTGATGTCGTTGAAATCTGAATTGCTGTAACTGCAACCGGCTCTGGGTAAAATTCGCGGCCTAAATATTACGTGAATTAATTAGAGACTTGACTTGTTATTTATTCAGTAATAAGTTAAGTGATAATGTATTTTTCTACTATTTATTATAATTTTGGTTGGTTAATATTTTTCAAATAATTTAATTTATGAATTTATAGCAACCATTTAAAAATATATTTTCATACTAAAATACTTGAATAAGCTAATAAATTGATGTATAATATTTACATATTACTTTCATATTTTTTTGTGCTATTTAGTAATTTATTGGTCATTTTTAAATAAATTATCATTGAATAGTAATTACAAAAATATTTAATTTCATGTTATTCTAAGTAATATTACATCAAAATAATTTTATACGGTTTCAAATTTAGTTTGTGATTTTCTGTGAATTTTTTGGAATTTTCTGTGAATTTTATGGAATTTTCTGAATTAAAATAAACCTAAAAATCAATAAAAATAATAAAAAAGCTTAACGGGTCTGTTGCTACAGTAATGGGTTTGGGTCTAGTTTGCTACAGTAAATGCTACAATTATTTTCTACTTATTTTTATTTTATTTATTCCTTTTCTTTTACCTTTCTTTTTTCTTTCTTTTTCTCTCTCTCTCTCTGTTTTTTTTATGGGGTCGGGTTCGGGTCTGTAAAACAGACCCGAACTCGGGTCTGTACACAGACCCGGACTGGGTCTAAGCCCAGACCCAGTCGGGTCTGGCTGAGCCCGACCAGACCAGGCGGGGCCTGGGCTGGCTCGACCAGACCCAGGTCTGGTCTGGCTCAGACCAGACCTGGCCTGGTCTGCACTGTGCTGTGCACAGTGCAGTGCACAGCACAGTTCAGGTTTTTTTTTATTAAAATAAATTTCTAAAAGTAAATTAAAAATTATGATAATTAGGAGGCATATCCTAGGTGTTCTACAAAATTTTATTGTGATTTTAGCATGCGTTTTACAAGGTGAAATTAAAGCTAACATGTAACGCATACTACGTGTTCGGTGAAATGCCACAACGAACTAAATTCTACAAAAAAGCAAAATAAAATATCTGGAACGCTTCCTTTCAGTCTGAATCTTCTTATCCTCGTCCAGCACTTCAGAATCTCGCCAAATTTGAAAGAGGAAGAGCTATTGTAGTGGGAGAAAGAAAGAGAGATTGAAGTTTTGCTAGTGACTTGAGATGATGAGATGTCCCTTTTATAGGCATCACATACACCCCTGAGCCCCTCTGAGAGTTAGGCTTCGTGAGAAGAGTAGTGGGTTCAGTTTGCGTGAGTGGGAATGAGGGGAGAAAGTGTAGGAGAAGTTAGAGAGAGTGGGGGAAGGTGGAGAAGATGGGGGAGTTAAACTATGGTTTAAATAAATAGGCTTGGGATTTAAGTCCACACGCCAATGTGGCATGGTGGTCTGGGCTTTAGGATGAGGGGTGGTGGTAATGGGTTCGAATCTGAGAAGAAACAATTAATATAGTTTGTTTTTGTTGTGTTTAGAATAAAAGGTAAAGAAAAATGTTCAAATAGAATGGCTTTCACAAATGAAAAGTGGTCTTGTGGTTAGAGCATTCAATTTTATACAAAATGCGCTTGGGTTCGAAACCTGCAACGCATGCGGGTTTTTTTTTTTTTTGTGTAGAGGGAAAATGTTCAAATAATGTTGCTTCCACAAAGCAACAAATGCCAAGGTGGCCATGTGGTTAGAGCATTCATTTCACATGTGAGGCAAGTGGGGTTTGAAACTTGTTATGATGATACACATGCCAGTTTTTTTTTTCCTTTTTCTTTTTTTTTTTTTATTTTAATTTCATTTTTTTATTTTTTAATAAACATTTAAGCATTATTTTATTGGATTAAACTCTATTAATTTAGAAAAATTCTCAAAAATAAAAGAAGTCATCCTGAACATTGTTGTGAAGTCAGATTTCCAAAATTCATTTCCTATTGTTAATTAAAAATCCAGAGTCAGTCGTGGCACCGATCGACTCCGAAATTGAGATTCTTCTCCAATAATTCCCAAAAAAATTCTAAAAATCTCGAAAAATTCAAAAAAATTGGAAAATGATATTTTGAGCTGAAATGACCTCAATTCGACTATCAAGATAATTAAATCATCACTAGACACCAGTATTGACATACGTATATTAGGAACCGAGGGTTACATAACTATTACAGGAAGCAATAGTGGTGGCCAAAGACATTGCACGAGGAATTCATTTGCCCTTGGAGAATTCGTGTAAAAGTGAATTTTTCTGATTGTAATACTAACAAAAGCTCTTCTGCAGGGTTGCCAAAAATCGGTCAAAAATTACTTTCTCAAATTTTTAGTTCACTTGTATGCTTCACCTTATACATTTGTAATAAACTCAACAGAAATCCATTTGTTGCTAAAGTGAAAATTGGATTAGACTTTTGCATTTAGGGCACGTGTCTATTTTAATTCATTTCAATTTCTGTTGAAGAGTGCTGGAGAAAGGTACGTGTGCATTCCATATAGAATATGACCAATATGTTGGAGTAATTTATCGCTTTGAGTGTTATCTTGTTGTGAATATATTGTACACTTGCACAATTGACATCAATGGCAAAACCCAAATAAACAAGATAAGGTAGGGATTTCATCACCCTTCCTTAGCCTAAAAACCATCTCCAAGTGCACTCACAATCCCAGGGCTTAACTAAAAATTGATAGACGTTGGCCCTAGGGACATCTCAGACTCACTAAGAGATTAACCGAGGGTGGGAATTGTAAGAAATATACTCCTGCAAAATTGGTGTCTAAGGAAAAAGGATTGAGAGGTTAAGCCTCGAAAGCTCAGTGATTTGGCGTAATTAAGGCCCGTGGCTCACGCCCGGATACCTCCCACCGAGTTTTGCCCTTTTCTGGCCAATTAGCTTGTAGTCAAGTTTTTGCAACACCTCCCCTGGAGAATCACCAGTTAGAAGTCGTCTAGGTCCAGGTACCTTAGACTAAGGCTTGGTAGTTGTTTCTCTTTCTTTTTGTTTATTCTTATTCTTTCGATTTTGTTGTTGTCTATACATTGTTTGTGGTATGCTGCATGCAAGAGTGGGTGAGAGATCCTGTAACTTTCAGATTAACTAGAAACACTTCTCCACCCCTGCATCCAGAGCCAATGATCGCATCGCTACAGGATAGGTTTTACCCGATCAGAACCTCACTGCCATCTTATATAAAACTTCCTGAGGCGAATGGAAATAACTTTGAGTTGAAACCCCAATTCATCAACACTCCTCCAAAATTTCATGGTTTAGAATCAGAGGATGCATACTTCTTTGTTAGGAAATTTGAAGAAGTATGCCTCATGATGCACATTTCCCAGCTAGGAGACGATGTCGTTAAGTTACGTTTCATCCCCTTTTCCTTAAAGGACCTAGCTAAGAAATGGTTGTACAGCTTGGCTGTAGATTCAGTACAACGTGAGACGATTTCGTCAAGGCCTTCTTGAAGAAATTCTACCCAATTCACAAGACTGCCCTAATCAGAAAGAATATCATGCAGTTTAGGCAAGAACAGAGTGAACCATTCTGGAGATGCTTTGAGCGATTCAAAGATCTCTTAGCTCAGTGCCCTCATCACGGTGTAGAGAAATAGCGTCAGTGCCAGATTTTCTATGATGGTTTGAATTATCAGACAAAAATCTTGTTAGAAACCATGCGTCAGGGAGGGTTCTTGCAAAAGGATGAAAATCAGGGTTGGGATTTGTTTGAAGGTCTAGCTAAGAAAACCCTGCAATGGGAGCCAACCTCAGAAAAACTAAGGAATTCATAGTCTATCGCTTCAAAAGGAGGGCTCATATCTTTAGAATCATTCATAGCTGCTGAAGCTAAGATAACAACTCTGATAAGGAGGATAGAGGCTCTAGAAATAAAAAAGCCAGCCAACGTCAACTAAATCAACCCACCACCAATTCACAATCCAGGTTGTTCTTACTGTCAGGCACCGAATCATGATTTTGATGTGTCCTGTTTTCCAGACTCACCAATTACCGCCGGAACACATGAATGCAGCCTACTCTTGGCCGCAATACAATCCTTACTCACAGACGTACAATCTCGGTTGGAAAAATTACCCAAACTTCTCTTGGACCCAGAACAATTCTCCCAGGCCAAAATTTTCCAATAATATTCACCATCCCAATCATCAAAAAAAATTTCCCAGTCAAGCTCTATCTTCCTCCTTCCAAAGTTCACCAATGGAGAGAAAATTCAGTAAATTGGAAGAGAGTATGGAGACTTTTATGAAGTCCCAAATTGCCTTCATGCAAAATCAAGGACAAACATTGAGCAACCATTCACCGGCCATATCGAGATTGAAATACAGATGAGTCAATTAGCTAGCTCTCTAAGTGAAAGATCAAAGGGTACTTTACCTAGTCAGCCGCTAGTCAACCCTGAGTATTCCAATCAAGCTTATGAAGTTCAAGATACCCAGATCAACAATGCATTGCTGTTCATACACTTTGATTAGGAAAGAAGGTGGACAACCAGGTCTACCAGCAGAAAAAACCTACCCATATTGATCTAGCTCCTGCCTCCACATCTGTCAGCTCCTCCCAATCTGCTCCGCAAACGTCTGACAAGGACACAGCTACTGAGGAAGTTTATAAGCACGTAGCACCCTTTCCTAAGAGGCTTAGGAACAATAATAAAAACATGTACATGAAAAAGATAATTGAGATGTTTAATCAGGCAAAATTGAATGTGCCTCTTCTTGACGCTATCCAATAAGTCCCAACCCATGCTAAATTCCTTAAGGATATGTTCATGAAGAAGAGAAAGACGAATATGCCCAAGAAAGTGTCCTTGGCAACCAACATAAGCGAAATTCTATCTGGTCCTATTCTGGTAAAATACATAGATCCGGATGTCCTACAATTTCTTGCACCATAGGGTAAACAGAAATTAGCAGAGCACCCCTTGACCTGGGAGCAAGTATCAACTTGCTACCTCTCTCAGTATACTAGCAAGTTGGGTTGGGTTAGCTGAGTCCAACTCGAGTCACCATTCAGTTAGATAACCGATCTGTGAAAATCCCTAAGGGAAATCACAGATGTCCTTATCCGGGTTGGGGATTTCATCTACCCCATTGACTTCATTGTGCTTAAGACCCAACCTGTGCAAATCCACGGTCTCAAACTCCAGTCATCTTAGGATGCCCATTCCTTGCTACAACTAATGCTATAATCAATTGTAGGAACTGGTCCATGCAATTGACCTTTGGAGACATGACAAAGGAAATCAATGTTTTCAATCTTGGAAGACAACCCAGAGATGTAAATGATCAGACTTTTGAGATCAATTTCATTGAAAATTTGACCAGTGAGCATGAAGAGAGCATAGAGATGGAAACAAAGAGCGATTGATCTGGAATCTAAGGATTTCAATCTGGACCAGATCATAGATTCGATGGCATCAAGCCCAAGTGTTCCCCATCACAGGACCAAAATTACAGATATCACCTCTAATGAATCAACTCCTTTAAGCTTTACCTGAACACCTCAAGTACGCCTACTTGGGCGAAAGAGAAACCCTGCAAGTCATCATAACATCTCATCTGACTGAGCAACAAGAGGACAACTTGATGTCTATTCTGAAGAGACATAGGGAAGTCATTGGATGGACAATGAAAGATATCAAGGGGATAAGTCCAGCAATAATTCAACATAGAATTCATTTAAACGATGAAGCGATTCCCAAGAGGGACCCACAGCGCAGGTTTAACCCACTCATGCAAGAGGCTGTAAAAACAGAAATTCTGAAACTGTTAGACAATGGGATCATTTATCCCATTTCTGATAGCCAATGGGTTAACCTGGTTCATGCGGTCCCCAAGAAATCTAGTTTTACGGTGGTGAGAACGAGCACAAGGAGTTGGTACAAACAAGACTGCCTACCAAGGTTCGTATTTGTATTGACTATAGAAAGTTGAATGCAGCCACTCGTAAGGACTACTTTCCGCTACCCTTCATCGACCAAATGCTTGAACGCTTAGCTGGACATGAGTACTATTGTCTCTTGGATGGGTACTCGGGATACAATCAGATCCCAGTGCTGCGAAGACCAGGAGAAGACTACGTTCACCTGCCTATTCGGATCCTTCGCCTACTGACGCATGCCCTTTGGATTGTGCAACGCTCCCCGACGTTCCAACGGTGCATGCTCAGTCTGTTCTCCAACATGGTGGAACATTTTCTGGAGATTTTTATGGATGACTTCTCCATCTATGGAGATTCATTTGATCAGTGTCTTCATCATCTAGAGTTAGTTCTGTAAAGATGCAAGAAAAAGAATCTGACTCTGAACTGGGAGAAATGTCACTTCATGGTGAGACAAGGGATTGTCTTAGGCCATGAGATTTCCAAGAGAGGAGTCAAAGTGGACAAGGCAAAAATAGAAGTGATTACTATGCTTCCACCACCCAATAGCATCAAGGATAACAGATCCATTCTAGGGCATGTTGGGTTCTACTGATGGTTCATTAAGGATTTTAGTAAAATCGCTAGGCCCTTAACCAACTTTGTAATATCCCCTATTTAATAATACCATATTATTATTTTAAAAATTTAATTGATTCTACCTATTATTTATTATTATTAAGTAACTTGATTTATTATCATTATTAGTATTATATTATTTATGACTTGTAGACTCTTATTGCTTATATTTAGTTATTTAAATTATTATTAATGGGTAGTATTATTATTTTCATTCTAAACCCAATAAGCTCAGCCCATTCTCCTTTTCCTTTATTTTCTTTTCCTTTTATGCTAAGTCCACATGAGCCAAGCCCACTTCCTATTTTCATTCATTTTCTTCTCCTTTTTTCTATTTTCTTTAAGCCAAAAACTAAGCACGCAACCCACTCTTTTTTTTAATTATTCATATTATTGATTTCTTTTAACTAAAGAACAAATATAACCTATAACCTAGTACCATTGAGATCCTTACCCATTAACCCAAAACCCAATTCTAATCCTAATAAAAAATCTTATCTTATCAAATCTTTTCATTAATCTTAACTAATCTAAATTTAAATCCTAACAAAAATCATATCAAAACCGAATCTCCTTGAGATTTTTAGCAATCCTCAATTCTTATCTGAACTACTAAATTAAGCAATCTAAACCTAACTAGAATTCTGGTTTATAAAATATCTAATAACCTATATAAAGACACAAACTCCTTTCTCTTCTACCTCAAGAGAAAACCCTAATGCAAGCTCTTCTCACTTTCATCTTTCCCTTCTCCTCAAGCGGATCGTGAATGAAAAGGGTTCGAGGTAAAGGGATTGAGGAGCAAACAAGGAGGAACAACTTAAGTAAGTAGATCTAACTTGTGCATTTAATTTCAGTCTTTCTTTTAAAAAAATTTTAAATTAAATTAGAACTATAAAAATAATTTATTAATTTCAGTAATCTGCTACTCAACTTATCTATACCCGTACGATAAAACTCACCGCAATATATTTATTGGTTTCTAGAAACTTACCTTATAAATTTTTTTGTATAATCATTATTTAATACTCCACAAAACCTTGATTTGAGCAAATCAAAATCCAAGAAAGTAAACCCTTTTTCCATAATTAATATGGTATAGTCTAATCAATAATATGTCTATACAATGGTCATCTATGAATATTTTTTTATACATCAAAACCCAATCTAAAATCCAACTAAAATTCATGTGAAAATATACTAACTCATAATTTAAATT
>JAVJIF010025856.1:0-31410 GCA_038442645.1 Agave tequilana
AAGGCACTAAGCCAAATTCTAACCACAATCACCTCTTCATAAGAGGGATAACCACAAACCTAAATCACAATCTCAATCACCTCTACACAAGAGGGATGAACACCCAAAGCAAAGAAATTACAAACACTTGGTGATCTCAATAGATCACATACAATCTTGGTGATCTCAAAGACGACAAATCAATTTTCCCACAAAAATAAGATCCTATAGATAGGATAGAGATGATAGCTCAAGTGTGAGAAAAAAAAGGTGTTTGAAAAACAAATCACAAAGAAAAACACATGGGAGAAATACAAGAATGGAATAGATATGAAGATCAAAAATAATTTCCCCAAAGACTCTCTTTTTCTTTGATTTTTCCAAACCTTGAAAACAAGTAAAAGATAAATCTTTTAGCTCAAAAACTCTTCTAAAACTTACTGAAAAACTCTGATAAGATGGGAAGAGAAGCTCTAAAATTCTTATGGAAACAGCCCAAAGATATGTATTTATAACACTTTCAAAAATCTGCTCGTTGGCAATAGGAAAGGGCAGAAATGCCCTTCCGGTCGACTGCCCGTCGACCGGCGCAATGGTCATATTTCTAACCGTTGTGCCTCTGGTCGACCGCTCGGTCGACCGGCCCTAGCATGTCGGTCGACCGCCCGGTCGACCAGCCGCACCCGAGAGCTGGGTGCTTTCAGTCGGTCGACCGCCCGGTCGACCGACCTACTTGGCTGGCCTTTGTGCACGTCTCGTGCACATCGGTCGACCGGTCCGGTCGACCGACCCCTGGTCTGGTCGACCGTCCGGTCGACCGCCAGCTGAATCTGGCTAAAAATGTGGGACTTAAAACTTAGTTAATTTAATACCAATTAAATCCCATAAAATCACATTAATTCCACAAAAATAAGTTCTTATAAGATATTTGAATACCAAACATGTGTGACCAAAAATCACACATATTACAAACTATTTGAACCATTTTTGTGATATTATAATTTGGCTTAAAAACAAAATCGATATTTTCCAAAAAACCAAACTTTGAAATGGAAATCCGATTTTTCCAAACTTGTATAATAAAAAAATTAGATATTTAAACTCTTTTTGAGGTATATTGTATATGAATAGAGTCTAATACACATGTACATGATATATCGATGTTTTTGACATGAAATCGAAAAATAAGTTTTGTTTAAATACAAACTCCAAACACATGATATAAACCAACAAAATATGTTTATCTAAATAAGTGAAGCATATATGTATATATTTGAAATTGAGTATACATTAAACTATGTAAACTTGTTTTGATTCTATCTATTCATGAAAACCATGTATATGAACTAGAAATCCAAAACCGGTTAAACCGAAAACCAAACATATTAAACTTGTGTGTGTGTGAACTTGAGCATATCAATACTATCTATCTTTACGCAAGATCTAAACAAACCCAAGTCTTCTTGTCTATCCTCATCTTCTAGACGACCCGATCCAAACACGATCCAACAAGCTTGACACCAACCGAGTGCTAGATGCGATTTTGACGCTCGAGCTCTTGAATCTACATGAGTTAGCTCCAAAACTCCTTTGTTGAAGCTAAACACCTACTAATATCTTGACAGAAAATCTGAAACTAATTAAACATAAAATTATTAGTACTATAACTACATAAGTTAATCATCTTCAAAACTAGAGCGATGTGCCTTTGGGCCAATAACTAAATGCAGGGCTCAATCCCGCGTCCCAACTGCAGAGGAGCCCCACGTCTCAGTTATAACTGCCCTCATTACTGGGTCAGTTACTGTCTGCGTAATGAGGGGAGTTAACCCCATTATGGAGGGTTTTTAGGGGATATTTTTATCCCTAAAACTCCTATAAATAGCTCAATTTGCTAATGAAGAGGGGTCGGGGGATTTTGGTCGGTCGAAAATTTTCAGCTGAGGTATACTGATAGAGGGTTAAACTCTTCTACCAACTTGCTGAGTTTAAGTTTTTACCTAAGCTCTTTGAGATTCCATTGGATAGGAGTTATGCTACTCCGTCCGTGATCTAAGGAGAAAATTTTCAGAAGAGCTTGACGTTTAACTGGTCAATGAAAATAAGATTCACTTTTCATCGCTACACAAAGACCCAACCTTAAATAAAGGAGAGATCCAACATTCTCCCCTTTTTGTAATTGGATTATTGATCCGTTGTAATTTTCTTTACAATCAAATAAAGAAGCTTGTACCTTTTCAATTTTTTTCCAATAAAACACATGGTTGATGTAAAATCTTTTGAACTTCTCTGCCATGTTAATGGTTACATTGTGGTAGGGCACCAAGCCTTCATGTCGGACTTTGTACTCCCGCGAACCTGGTTGACGATGAGTTTTGAATCACTTTATGCTTCGAGATGCTTGACGCCAATCTCTTCTACAAGTTGCATTCCAGTTAATAGAGTATTGTATTCCGCCACATTGTTGGAACATGACTCAGCTAACGAGAATGCATGAGGAATCACAAAGTTCTATGGAGATACAAGTACTACCCTAACTCATGCTATGATGTTTCCTCTAGAACCCATTCTTGAGCGCCATCAAAAAATAGTTATCAGACTTGTTCTTTGAAAGATGTCTGGGTTACACAAACTTCAGCAATCTCGTCTGGGAGATCTTCGTAAAATTTGATTGTTTTAAGATCTGAATGTTCAGCAAAAAAATCTGCCACTGCTTGTCCCTTTGTAGCTTTCTATGGCAGGAATCACATCTTATATTGCGAGAGCAATATAGCCCACTTTGCCAGTCGACCATTTAACAATAATGGCTTTGTCATACGCAATCTCAATGGATTAATGTTCGAGATGACGTGAATAGTCTAGCCCACAAGATAGTACCGTATCTTCTGGATTGCGAAAACCAAAGCTAGACACTCTTTTTTGATTGGATTATAGTGATGCTCAGCTCCGATCATGGTCCTGCTTATGTGGTAGATTGCTTGCTTATATCCCTGATCTTTATTCTAGGCTAGTAAAGCTCCCAAGAAATGATCCATAGCTCTGATATATATTAGGAATGATTTTCCTGATACTGGAGTTGTTAGGACAGGTGGATGTATGAGGCAAGCACTATCCAAACGAATGAGACTCCATTCTTCATCAACTTAGTGAAGGGTTTGCAATATCTTGAGAGATTTGATATAAACCTCCAGATGTAAGCCAATCGTCCTTATAATCTTCTGAGTTCTTTGAGGTTTCTCTGAGGTTGCATCTCCTAAATGACACAGACTTTCTCAGGGTTAAGGTAGATTCCTTTGGATGTAACAACAAATCCAAGGAACTTGCCACTGGCCATCTAGGAAGGACTTGGTTGGGTTCATCTTCAGCTGTGCATCAGCATGATATCAAATACTCTCTTCAGATTTGCTATATAATCACCTTTGTCGCGTCTCTTTACTACAATATCATCTACGTAGCATTCTACGATCTTGCGTATTTGCTTGTGGAAGATCATTTTCATGGGGTGTTGGTATGTCAGACCTGCAATTTTTAAGCCAAAGGGCATCACGGCGTAGTATTACACTCCTAGTGGTGTTCTAAAAGATGTACGTTTCTCATCTCCTGTATACATTTTGATTTGATTATATCTGGAGAAGCTGTCCATAAAGGACATCCTCTCAAAATTGCACGTATTGTCAATCATGACATCCGTGATCGGGAGAGAAAACTCGTCTTTGGACAAGCGGCATTTAGATTGCGAAAGTCTATACAAATTCAGATCTTTCCATTCTTCTTAGGGACAGGAACAATGTTGGCAACCTTGATCGAGTCTAACCTGTGCACAAAAAGATGTAGTATAGAAATAAAGATTAAGAAGTGAAAGGTTGCTCAATGCTATCGCTATAACAAGTGGCTATGCAGGTCATGATCCAGAAGGAGAGAAAGTGATAAAGCATTTTTGGTATTCTTTTAAGTTATTAAAACTGGTTAAAGATTCTTTGTTGTTTTTTTAAAAGAAAAGAAAAAGAACTAGGTTAAGTTAGAAAGAATGTTAAAGATAGAAGATGATTTTGAAATCGTTTAAGTTAAACGAGTTATCAAGTTAAAAAAGGGAGAAACAGAAAGAATAACGAAGAAGAAAAACATTGGTTTTTAAATGTGATTTCAAACTAATAAATGAAATGAAAGACAGAAAGCAAACTTACCTCTTCTAAATGAATTCTTACCTTGAATCGATTGCGAAGATTTACCTCAGAGTATACTAAGGGAAATAATAGAAAGGGACAATGGTCAACCTTGTTGAGTAATAATGAAGAGAAGTGAGAAAGTTATATTGACTGTCACTTTCAATACAACTCTCTTTAAGGAAGATTACATTTAGTGTCACTCTAAATACAATTCCTTCTCTCTTTTTTGTTCATGAAACTCTTTCTAATCTAAGCTATAAAGAAATTTAAATTACATTTTAAGAAAATCTTGACTAAACTAGATCAAAACTAGCCTAGGATTCTCTCTGCAATGTGGTGCCCATTTGCCTTTAGAAGTTCTAATTTTTTTAGGCAAATTGAAAGAGGGGAGAGCGTAAGAAGATAGGGGAGCAAACACTCCCACTAACTCCCCAACTAAGGCTTTCGCTATGTTTTTGCAGCCTGGAAGTGGCCAGATGGCCACATCAAGGGAGCGAGACTTCGTGATCTTCTGTTGGCTCCTTTTATTCAAATGGTTTTTCAGTTTTTTCTCTGAGTTTGGCTTTATCTTTGTAGATCTTTTCTAACCAAATGGATTCATAAAAATTAAAATTTTAACCAATTTTCATTTAGTGTGATCTTCTGATTTTCAATGATCTTTAGCCTACCTCCTGAATATTCATCTCAATTCTTGATTTTAATTTAAACTCATTTAAATCAGAATTTAAATGGGCTTTCGGGCTCGTTTCTTTTCCATCTCCTTTAGTAAATGCCTGCACATCATTTAGACAAAAATAATATTAAAAAGGAGAGTTTATTATGAAATAAATATGAGACTACGACAATAAATATGCAATATCAGTGATCGATCACACCCACACACCTATCTTTTTCTCGTCCTCGAGCAAAACAAAGAAAATAGAGCTAACCTAATCTAGCACCACTTTCTTAGGAATCACGGTTGTCCTTAGCATATGCAACAAGCCGTTAAACTTCTATGTTAGCCCTAAAGGACGAGTTTTGTCAGGTGAGGGTTTTCAGTGAATTACACTCACAAAATCCATAAAGAAAGAAAAATAAATTGTTAGTATTTTGAAAACGCATTTGAAGCAACAATAAAATATTTGAAGTATTTTTTGTAAAAATTAAAGTAATCTATAAGTTAAAGGAAAACCAAACTTTTCATTTCTCAACTTAATCTATATTTTAAAAACTTGTTATCAATCAGGTAAGGAGTCAAACTATATTTCTCATCTAGTCTATTATTTTATCAAGTCATACGGACCTTCTTGACCGTGAAATTTGACTTGGGATTCTTTCGACTCTAACTCTTTTGCCTTATTTTTATAAATTTTTGGTGGTACTATCCCTTAATTCTATTAGGCTTTCTAATCTATCTATATAACGAGTTTTAGGTTGGTGACCCCCAAAGCAGACAGTCTTAGGGCACCGGGTGAGAAATACCCCAAGGATTTAAGGACTCGAGCAAATAAGACCACATAACTAAGGATTTTATTAATTATATGGACCACTTTTAAGCGTGAATACTTATGCTTTATGAGGCACAAATTCTCAATTTAATCAGAGGATTTTTGATATATATATATATTTATAAGGCATAAAAATCTTTGTTTTTGAACCCTAAGTATGTAAGTGTATAAAGTATGCATATTTCATTAAGGTAAAAATCAAGACTAAATTATTTTTCAATTTTTCTTCCTAACCCTAGAAATCAAACAAATAATTTTATTTTGACCAAGTATAAGAAATCTTAATTATGATTCTCCTATTCCTTAAAATTAACTTAATTTCTTACAAAAATAGGTCAAATTATTGTTCTTCTTTTCAAAAAGTTCTTTAAAAGCAAAGAATTTTTTATAAAGAAAAACTATGTTATGTTAGAACCCTCCCCCACACTGATCGGAGAAAAACCGTGGACAAAAAGTGTATGTTTTGAAATTGATATTTAAAGTATGTGCTTTGGCTTCCTCGATACTTCCGTTATAACATAGAGGCTAAACGAGTCGAATCCACAAGGACGTGAGGCGATAGAAGTTTTACCAGTTGATTCACGTGTTTGTTAAAAATTCTTCAAAGTTTTAAAGAATCAAAAGAAAAGAAAGCAAAGAATGAAAAGAGAGGTACGGTGAAATAAGAAGAAGTGGAAAACATAGAAAGGAATGGTATTTGTAGTTTTTGGTATATTCCTAAAACAAGTGAAAGAGAGAAAACTCACGGCTACTAACTACTAATGACTCCACCAACACGCTAACCTCCTAGTGATAGTTGCCTCACATGTATCATCAGCCATCACTAGTCCTTGGTTCAAGAGCGATTCAAAGAATGACCCACATGTCAACTTTCACATCCAAATTCAACCACAAGAGCAAGCTACACTTAAATCATCAAAACCCAATAAGAGCAAGCAGGAAATAAAGTAATGTTACCTTGTTAGAGATTTAGATGTTAGAGTGTTAGATCCATCATCATGAGCCATCAATGGCTCTTGCAAGAGCAAGGCCAAATTGAGGCTATTAGATTCATGTGGATTATCATAAAAGAGTTAGACTAGTTGGTGGTTAGTAGTTAGTTGCCATGAGAGAAAAGTTAGCTACACATGTAAAAGAGATTAGAGAGAAGAAAATAAAGATAAGGTAAGAGAGCACCTTTCATAAATATGCGGATGTAATAAAAATTATGCAAAATTAGAGACTAATCACAACTCCACACTTATTTTTTTGCTCGTCCCGAGCAAAACAAAAGAAAGAAAATTATTACAGCTCTTTCGCAGGTGACGCGATTACACTGAGCATGTGCAATAAGCCGTTAAACCTCTAAGTTTCCCCTAGAGGAGGAGTTTTGTCTCCTGAGGGTTTTCAGTGGATTACACTCACAAAATCCATAAAGAAAGAAATCAAATGTTTGTATTTTGAAAAACGTATTTTGAAATAGAGAAAAGTGTTGAAGTATTTTTTGTAAAAATATAAGTGATCCAAGGTCATAGGTTAACCAGAATTTGTTCTTTCTTAAACTAAGTCAAAATGCAAAAAATCTTGTTATAAATTAAATGTAAGAACTTAAAACTGAATTGACTCTTTGATCTTTCATAAAACTCTTAGAAAAAATATGCACTTTGTGAACTGTGAAGATTTTTTGGATATCGACTCTAACTTTCATGCCATTTGTTTATATTATTATATATATACTTTTTTACTTTTTCTTCCCTTAGTTTTCTTAGGCTTTCTTATTTACCCGAGTAGTGAGCCTTTAGCTGGTGACTCCCAACCAGATGATCTTAGGGCACCAGATGAGAAACATCCCTAGACTTAAGGACTCGATTAAACAAAGCCACAAAATTAAAGGGGATTATTTATTTTTTATCCACCATTTTAGGTGTGAATAATCATGCTTCCTGAGACATAATTATCCAACTTCAATAAGTGATTTTTATTATCATAATAATTTTTTTATATTTTTTTATGGCATTTTCAGTCTTTGTTTCAATCCCAAAAATTGTGTAAGTGTGAAGTGCATAAATCTAAGGCAAAAAATTTAAGATCAAATTATCTTTTCAATTTTAGTTTCTTATCCTGAAATTTAAACAAGATCTATTATTTTGACTCGATTTAAAATTTCATAATTTTAGGTCTTCCTAATTCCTAAGATAATCTTAATTTTCTTAAAAATAAATCAAAACTATTTATCTTGTTTCAAAAGTTTTGTAAAAGAAAAGAAAAGAGTTTTTATATAAGATTTTTTTAATTAAAAAGAAGTGTAAAAGAAAGAAAATGTAAAACTAACTATGTTAGTATACCCTCCCCACACTTATCTCATGTATTGTCCTCAATGCATCGTGAATGTGTATATATATGAAACAAATGAGGATAGAAAGAAAATTACCTCATGGTGGTGGTTCCGGTGGTGGTCTGACTGGGCCAAGCGTTGCTACCCAATCAAGATAATGTGGATCTTGAAGGAACCCACCAGTGATCTCTTTAATACGACCCAATAAAAGAATGATTGATTGAATGATTGTATTTAAAATTTATCCCATCTAATTTTTAATTTTTAAAATAATTACTGAGTCATTTTTGTCAACATTCTTGTCCAACAATGAAGTGTGATTTTGAGAGATGATTGATTTGGACTCAAATGGAACAGGACAAAAACTGATACTGACTCAGGAAGTTGACTCAGATCAAGTCGAGAGTCAAAATGAGAGTCGAAATTGGTTCAAAAATAGGGTCCAAACTAAAGAATTGATGTTCACACACTGTCCCCATTAATGAAGTGTGATCATGAGAGATTGGTGATTCCATTTCACGTGTTCTGGTACAGGATTCAATGTTGACTCTGGAATAGAGAAAAAATCTGGTAAGGATACCAGGGCCATTATTGAATCAAAGAGTTAAATGGAATGACTAACTTGAGGTTCAGGATCACTTTCAAGATCAAGTTCAATTTCGAGAAAAGGAGAACTTGCCAAAATGTCGAGGTGATTTTCAAGATTTTGGGCAAGTTTAAATGGATGTAATGAAATTGAATTTGATTTTTGTCCATAGAGGAATTGAATGGGTGAAATGATCGAGTCAAGTTCAGGAATGATGGGAATCAAAACTGGCTCAAGGACGTCACTTATTTTAGGTAACACTACAGGGGTCGATATTGATTCAAGAATGGACTCGAATCGCTAACTTGAAGCTCAGTTTCACATTCATCTTCAATTTCAGGAAATGGATAACTTGCCAAAGTATCAGGAATTGGATGTTGGTCAAGTTCAGGTTGGTATGATGAAATTGAAGCTGGATTTCCAAAATGGCAAGATTCTTAGTCATATGAATATCTGATGGACATGGAAACTTATTCATATGTTGAATTATTCGCTCGGTCTCTTGCACAAATTCTATAGTTTTTTCCTACAATGATTTTTCTGTGATTGGTTCTGGAAAAGAACTATATGAATGTTGGAAATTTTGTGGACATGATGAGGCCATATTGTTTTCAAATTGTTTTTGGGCCTCTATCGCTTCTTCCAAAGTCCTTTGCAATGATGATTTTTCTTCAATTGGTGGTTCAGGAAAAGGAGGATATGAAGAAGAATCGGGGATGGTGGACAATGTGGTTGATAATTTGACTCGGGGGAGGTGAATCCCCATTGACTCTGTGAAGAGTTGAAATTATTTTGAAAATCTTGTTATAGTATTGGAGATATGGGTCATATTGAGTCGGATAATCCCAATCTGGCATATATGGTTGGTTCATGTTGTACATAGCTGGGTTGGAGTTATCCGAATCAGATGAGGTCGGGGTGAAATATGGATTCATATTATGATTGAAAGAATTATTAATGTTAAAATCCATTTCACAATATACAAAAAAAGAAAACAACAAACAAACAAAGAAAAAGAAAAAGAAAACAAGCCTATGCTAGGGTTGACTTAGACCAGACGACTCCTAACTGGTTAGACTATCCACGGGGGGTACATTGTCAGAATCTGACCACAAGTTAATCGGCCAGGTAGGGTAAGATCAGTGGGAGGTATCCGTGCCGGAGCAACGGGGCTAATTATGCCAAACCACTGTTCTTCGAGTTGTCGCCTCCCAATCCCTAACCTTAGACACCGATTTAACAAGAGTCAACTTCTAATAACTTTCCCTTAGGTCAATCTCTTAAATGAGTCCGAGATGTCCCTAGGGGCCAACGTCTAGCAAATTTTATTTAGGCTTGGGTTGTGTGAGTGGGGAGGTGATTTTTGGGCCAAGGGAGGGTAATGACTTCCCCACCTTATCTTGTATTGGTTTTGCCCTTAAGTTTAATTTGTGCAAGTGTGCAATATAGATAAGAATGAACACAAAAAAAGCGAGTAAATCACTGAAGTGTTTGTCCTATGCTATATGCAAGGCCATCTATCAATATCATAACAACACAAGAATAAAATACAGTATATTGGAATAAAAATTGACACGTGCCTAGATGCAAATGTCTAAACTATTTTAAAGCATCCAATTTTCATATTTTAATTCTTAATATTATTTACAGTGTACAGGTAATATAAACAAAAATTAGCAGCAGAGTAAATGAATGTACAAGAGTTTACCCAACCACACAAGAGAAAGTGTGGACTTCTGTAATGCTAAAATTTAACCTGCACACCAAAAACAAAGAAGAAAGGTTAACAAAAACGTGAAATCAAACCTTCCCATCCCCGGCAACGACGCCAAAATTTGATCGGGGGAAAACCGTGCACAAAAAGTGTATGTTTTGAAATTGATATTTAAAGTGTGTGCTTTGGCTTCCTTGATACTTCCGTTATAGCATAGAAGCTAAAACGAGTCGAATCCACAAGGACGGGAGGCGATAGAAGCTTTACCGGTTGATTCACGTGTTTGTTAAAAATCTTCAAGTTTTAAAGAATCAAAAGAAAAGAAAGCAAAGAATGAAAAGAGAGGTACGGTGAAATACGAAGAAGTGGGAAACATAGAAAGGAATGGTATTTGTAGTTTTTGGTATATTCCTAAAACAAGTGAAAGAGAAAGAAAACTCACGGCTACTAACTACTAATGATTCCACCAACACGCTAGCCTCTTAGTGATAGTTGCCTCACATGTATCATCGGCCATCACTAGTCCTTAGTTCAAGAGCGATTCAAAGCATGACCCTATGTCAACTTTCACATCCAAATTCAACCAACAAGAGCAAGCTACACTTAAATCATCAAACCCAATAAGAGCAAGCAGGAGATAAAGTAATGTTAGCTTGTTAGAGATTTATATGTTAGAGTGTTAGATCCATCATCATGAGCCATCAATGGCTCTTGTAAGAGCAAGGCCCAAATCGAGGCTATTAGATTCATGTGGATTATCATAAAGAAGTTAGACTAGTTGGTGGTTAGTAGTTAGTTGCCATGAGAGAAGAGTTAGCTACACATGTAAAAGAGATTAGAGAGAAGAAAACAAAGATAAGGTAAGAGAGCACCTTTCATAGATTGTCACCTTCTATTACAGGCACTCTTACTTCCCAACACGTACCACTCTCTCTCCCCCCCTATTACAAGATCTACAAGCAATGAAAAATATAGGGAGGAAGAAGAAGAAAAACTACACTACACTACCCTAAACTACAAAATAAAAAATGAGAACTACCCTAGCCTTGCATATCCTCTGCTTGGAACCCAAGGGGGTATTTATAGGCACCAGGGAAACGGAGGCCACGGGGACAACCCCTGGCCTGAAGCCAGCCGCGCGCCGTGGCCGTATGGCCGCGATGGCCGCGTTTTCGAGGCCATAAAGTGGCCGCACTTTCGGCGCTTAGAGCCGCGCGCTGTCCTTTTTGTCTCCTGTCAGTTTTTGTGCCCGTTTCCCGGTTTTCAGCCTCTGGTTTTGACAGAATCAGCCTCCTAGGTCAATGACTATCTTAATAGGCCTTTAATCACCAATTAAATGGTGATTTATGGTCTTCTTCATTGCACACCATGGACCTAGAATCAAGCAAGCAAAGCTTTATTAGCAGAATTTTATACCAAATAAATATGCGGATGTGATAAAAAATATGCAAAATTAGAGACTAATCACGCACCTATCTCATGCATTGTCCTCAATGTATGAATAAATGTAAAATGCATGAAAAAGAAGAAAAGGAAGGAAAAATGTTATCTAGGTGGTGGTTCCGGTGGTGCTTAGATTGGGCCAAGCTGATCGAGCCAATCCTGCTGTAGGGGCCGGAAAAGGTTTGGTGGTCGGAGAAAGTGGTTTTAGCTGTAAAAAGATTTCCTTAATTCAAGCGAAACGATTACAACCAAAAGAACTACTCTTTCCTCTTTTCCAGTTACAAGGGAGGGAGGATGTCTGAATCTTCCCTTTGTTTAAAGCTGGGTTCTTCGTGTGGCGATGGAGAGTGAATCTTGTTCTCCGTTGACCAGATGACCGTCCTGGACCGTCGGGGTCTTCTCTTCAGTCGGTAGAAAGAGTAACTCAGCTCCGTCTACCAAAACTCTCAAAGAGGAGGTAGGCGAAGAGCGGCTAGTACTCAGTAAGCTCGCTGAAGAGTCGTGCTTCTCTCTTGATGATCCTTCTGCCTGGATTCGATCGATTTTGATGATGCCCTATCTCAAAGCTCTCGCTCTTCAAAACTCCGATCTTCTGCCAAGCTTCGATCCTCTCAAGCCTCTATCCTTGTGTGTCTCTCCCAAAAACTCCGATCCTCTCTTCATAGCAAACAAGGCTATTTATAGGGATCTCAGGGGTGAAGGTGCCTCCTGAAAACGCTCCCGAATGAGGGCCACTACCCGCTACATGCGCGGTGACTGGCCCCGTAATCAGGGCAGTTGCAACTGAGACGCGGGCGTTGGGCCAAACGCGCCTTGAAGTTTGAGACGCGGGCGTCGAGCCAAACGCGCCTTGAAGTTTGAGACGCGGGCTTCGGGCCTTCACGTCTGGATGCTGAGGCGCGGGCGTCGGGCCGACGTGCCTTGATGCTGAGACGCGGGCTTCGAGCCGACGCGTCTGAATGTTGTGACGCGGGTGTAGAGCCAACGCGTCTTAATGCTGAGACGCGAGCATCGATTTCTCGCGTCTAGAGCTTGAGACTCTGCTTCCTTAATGGCTGATCTGTTGGTCATTTTTAGACAGCCTACAGAACCCCCTCCAAAGTTTCTGATATTCCGCAGTTGAATGGGACGGATTTCGGAACACTTTGGATCTTTAGCCGTGTTCGCGTTTTATGACTGGACTGTTGATGCTTCGGTTTGATCTTATCTGGAATTGGTCTTCGTGAGTGTACTGTTGACTCTTTGAAGCCGTCAGAGTTGATCGTGTTTGAGTGTCTAGATACACAGTCTAGACCTCCCCGATTGCTTTTAGTCTGTCATGGGTGCGCTTTTGACCGGGAGTGGTTGGTTGTCTGTTTGCGTCAGTGTACTGTTGAACTGGCTTGTAGAAGCAGGAGACTGGACGCAGGTTCCTTTTTGAAAAAGCAGAAACTGCTTTAAAGACGCGACTTCTTAGCGAGACGCGACCTTTTGGCGATGAGAACGCGACCGATCTTCATAAGGCAGACGCGATTTTCTGGGTGCATTTATGCTGACGCTGACGGGGCATGTCTACCGAAGAGCCGCGCACTTTGGGGCGTGCGCCTGTGCCATATCATGATTACGCCGCCAGCTGGCCTGGGGAAAAGGCGAGATTTCGCCTTTTGGCGCGCGGATCCCCCGGTTCATTAAATGAACTGCTCCACATGTCAACTTCTGACTTGTGGCGGGGTCGCGACGCATGATCTTCCCTGTTCAAACAATGATTTGGCTCCACGCGTCAGGCAGCGATTCGCTGCAGCGTTTATTGGGCCAAACGCTGCGTATCTTCGCGAATCTCCGTGCCTATAAAAGGCAACAGTTGGAGAGATGTATCTTCTTCTCCGAACGAACGCATTCTCTGAGAAAAAGAACTTTCTTCTCTTGTTAATCTCCTCGCTCGGATTTCTTGATTTTCAATGGCTCCCAAGACGAAACCGACTGCATCAACCTCAAGGGCGACCGTCGCCGAGGCTGAGAGAGATGCTTCCTCTGCGCAGGAGGCTGTTTTCCGAGGTAAAATGCACCTTCGGTGTGGGTTCCGCCATTAAAACATGTTCATAGAACCCTAAGAACCTTTAACACAAGATCGTGTTTGATTCTCGGACGCTGTCCTTGAGATGATAACCGGGGCGCGGGCCTGATGATCCGACGTTGGTGAACTCTGCACTCTGGGTCCTTCACTTAGAATATTTCTAATTGTGAAGGTCTCTGGACGCGATTTGTAGAACGCGGATTTGATCCATGCGTTCTGTGCCGCGTTTTGTGCCATCAGGCGCTGGCGTCCGAGTCCAAGCACTTTGAAATTTCACAAGTCTTGGTTTGCAGAACGCGGATTTGATCCTTGTGTTCTGTGTCTTCAACCGCCGATTTTGTAGAATCTGGCGTTTGAGTCCAAGTACTTTGAATTTTCATAAGTCTTGGTTTGTAGAACGCAGCTTTGCAGGTCTGGACGCGGATTCGAAAAAATTCCTGCGTCCAGTATCTCTTCTGCGTTTTGGTGCAAGTTCGCAGGTCTGGACGCGGATGATAACCCCTGCGTCCAATGTGGAGTCTGCGTTTTGAATTATGAACACTTAGCGTCTTCCCTTATTTTTGACAAGGTATCTGACCAAGTGTCTTTTTCTTTTGCAGTGCCGCATGTTTCAGGTTCACTTGCCAAGATGCACCATTTCGGCCGCGTGGGTGGTGCCGACCACCGTCTGACTTTTGCACTGCGAAGGACCATACCTGTGACTGCTGACAGGTCGCCAGTTCGCAGGGAAATGATTGCCCATGTTAATGAGAGGACTTCTCGAGTGCTTATGACCGATGCAGTCTTCGCAACGGATACCCACATCAAGCTGGAGAAGCCTGCTTTCTTCTTTGGAGATCATGTCAGCGACGGTGGCAACCCCATGTATGACGGGAATTACAGGTGGCTCCGTCAGATAGGGGAGAGGAGATACTTCCTTCCAGCCATGGAGAGGATGCTCCCGTTGTCTTATCTCCAACATCTGTCCGTCCTTCGGAAGATGAAGTGGGATGTATCCCGGGATATCTCTGAGATTACCCTTGGGAATTTCAGCTCCCAGAACGTATATCGTCATGATTGCCATGACCCGGGCGGTCCTCGGCTTGTTTCCTGGGTCACGCAAGTCTGAGCTTCCAGTCGGAGAGATCCCGCAGCTTGCCACCACCTTCCTCAACTCGTTCATAGAAGCAGAGGGTGATTATCCGGTCAAGTTCCATTTGCCAGGATGGGTCCACTCCACGGAGAATTCTTGGTGGGGCAGGATGGTGGGTTTTGTCCTCTCCGATCTTGGAGATCTGCTTGAGCACGTGGGATTATACTCAGCAGTCAGGGCCGTACAATGGGGCATCCCAATGAGCTCTCACAACTTCTTCGGGATCTTGGAGCGCTACAACCCTCAGACGGGGACATTCTTTACCCCGGTTGGAGAAATGGGCCTTGCACTGCATGAGTTGCATGAGGTCTCGGGGCTGGTGATGGGGGAGTTCCCTTATGAAGAATATGTCCCGACTGCTAGGGAGCTTGACCTTATAAAGAAGGATTCCCCTGAGGTGTACGAGACCTATTGGGAAGTGATGTGCCACTTCCATATTTGTGGCCAGGTAACCGGTTGGAGGACGCATGGAGTCAGGCATCTATCCTGGGCCAATTATTTATTCAGCAATGTCAGCAAGAAGGATCATTCGATAACTCGACTGGCTCCCCTCTCTGAACAGGGAGTTGATGACATGGTCGCACAAGCTTCTGAGGGCTTTTACACTACTGGGTCGAACGAGGACGGCTTCGAACCTGATACGCTTTTTGAAAGCTATCATCACCGGGCCCGGGCTTCTATCTCTAGTCGAGCGCTGTTGGCGGGCTTCTTGATGCTGTGGTTGAAGCGTTGCGTGGTACCTACACGGCCACATGAAGTCATTATTGCCGACGTGGTGTATCCAGCAGTGCTCCTGGCCCATGGCCGTCCTATAGCCCTTCTTCCGGCCGTGGCGGCGGGCATTCAGAGCGGGTTGCGGGCGCTAGCCAAGAGACTATGCGAGGCTCCAAGGACTGTCGACTCTCAAGGCAAGCCGTATGTCGAT
This sequence comes from Agave tequilana, assembly GCA_038442645.1. NCBI lineage: Eukaryota > Viridiplantae > Streptophyta > Magnoliopsida > Asparagales > Asparagaceae > Agave > Agave tequilana. The sequence continues at coordinate 15,803 of JAVJIF010025856.1, forward strand.
TCAGAGGGAAACCCGACGGCAAGGCGCCCTAAACCCCGAATGGAGTTGCCTTACACGTATCTCATGGCCTGGTACGTGATGCATTGCCCTTCTCTGATGACAACGGCGCGTGGGAGTAAGAGTCCTGTCCCTTTTGTGAGGCGGCTGGAAGACTCGGATTGGAGTGACACCTATATATATTATATTCGGAGACGTCTCTCAAATGCCGCCAATTACCAGCTTAACCGCTGCTTCCCTGGAATTCCTGGTGCATCCTTTGGTGAGCAATTCACTGATTCTATAGGTCGGGATGACCTCACCCAACTGTCTGCGGGAGTTTTCCGGTGGTTGATCAATATACGACCAGGATATGTGCTGTTTCGCCAAGGGACTTCCTGCACTATCGAACCGTATATGCCAAGTCGTTTTGCCCGACAGTTTGGCTATGCTCAGCTTTATGTCGGCAATCCGAATACGCAACTTGCCTTCAATGGGAATTTGTGCGAAGGTGCTCGGGCTTGGTATTACAGCGTGGCTGGGGGACAGAGGCAACTTTCCGTTTGCCCGTCGAGGAGCCGAAGAACCTTACCAGCTTCACTTTCTGCATCTGGTATTCTCGGGTAAACCAGTCACCGGATTTTGCTCCTGGGTATACGGGTATTGAGGGCATTAATGCCTATCTCAAAACACAGTCGGAGTCTGGCAAAGGCTCGCACATGATCACCCAGTATTTAAAGGTCCAGAAAGAGCTGGAGAGAGCATCTCAGAGAGGAGCCGAGGGAGGCTCAAGAGAGGAGCCCCGAGTAACCCGGAGCAGAACCAACTAGGGCCACAGGAGGGGCCTTCTACCACCAAGGCTCAAGAATTGGTGAGTAAGCGTTGTCGGGGTCCTACCTCAACTGCTGGTTCTGTTTCGAAGAGGGCTCGGAGGGAATTAGCAACAGAAGTCTCTCCCTCGGAAGGCATTTCTGCTGGAGTTGAGGACTGTCCTGAAGACCTCTTTATCATGGTTGAGGAACTGCCAGAGGATAAAACTCTCCCCAGTTTAATCCGTGCTCCTAGGTCGCACCGAGGGACCTGTAAGATTGCGGGAGAGGGGGAATTGGTTGACAAACTCACTATAGCTGACGAGGAAGTACAGCTCGTGGGAGGGAATGTCCAAATTCCAGGGTTCTCGGCTCGGCCTGAGCCTTCTTCTGCTCGTGAAGGGAGAGATAAGGCACAGCGGTCAGGGCCTCCTAGTGTCTTCATCTCCAGCGCTCGGATAATCGACCCTAGTCCTACCACTGGGGTGATTGGTGGCAAGGCTCCGGTTACCGAGGACCTTTGCGTTGAACTGTCGTCTTCCGCGTCTGATACGAAAAGCGACTTTGGAGATAAAGTCGACTACGGCCATGGGCTGCCGGCTATAATCCCTGCTGAAGGTACAACTTCGCATGTCGAGGCGATGGAAACAGAGTTGACCCAGCCCAAGGGGATTGAGGCTTCGGCCGCTGAGATAACCTCGGAGGGGGCAGCTGTTGAAGTTGGGGAGCCTTCCCCTTTGCCAGGAGGGGAAACAACCATTGAGGCTGAGGAGGCTCTCACTCCGCCGGTGGAGAAGGTTACTGCTGAAGCTGGGGAGACCCCCATTCTACAGGACTCGACGCCTCCGGACCTCGAACCTAGTAAGGCAGCTCTGACTGAGGGGGCTCAGGTGGGGAGTCTGACGATCAGCACCCTTCCAGAAGGCCACACAGCTCAATCCTCGGTGGGAGTTTCTGAAGAGGTTGTGCTTACAGCTCCTTCCTTGGTCGTGGAAGCTCCTGCAGAGGCAGCGCTCCAGGAAGCGCCAGTGGGTAGTCTTGTTCTGGCCACATCGACGGCTGGCACGGCTCTTGTGCGAGAAGACCCGCCCTATATCCCTTGTCCCGTGACAGAAAAAGGGTCGGGAAGCTTCTTAGGTGGTGAAGACATGGGGGATCTGGCACGTCAGATGGTGCAACAATTCTTCACCTCGATGGGATCATGTATTGATCTCATCTTCCGTGGACACAGCACCTTCCAGTTCGCCCAGAGGCTTCTTGAAAATATGGCCGTGAGCGTCGAATTGGCGGGAGGCCCTTCACTTGCCAGGGCATGCTTGCGGGTGGTAGAGCAACTTGGAGATAACCTGCGGGAGCTGGAATCTTTGGAAGATGCAGGTTCTTCCGGCGAGGCCCAGGCCATCCTGACTAGGCTCCTAGCTGCTCAGGAACGGGAGCGACAGGAGGCGGAGGCGCAGATTACTGCCGAGATCCGTGACCTTGAATATTCCAAGGCTGAATTTCAAAAATTAGCCGGAGATTCGAGGGAATCTGAGCTCAGTGTGCAGAGCACGGAGCAGGTCATCCTCAGAACTCGGGACATTATTGCCAAGGCGGAAGCTGTTCTTGCACTAAATGAGGAGAAACTTGTCTCCCTCAAAAAGGAGCTTGAGGAGCAACGGGCCGCTACGGCGCGAGCTGAAGAGAGTCTGTCTCTGCAATCTTCCAGGGTGGACTCTCTGCGGATGCAACTGTCTGCCAGAAGTTTCTTATCTGAGGCGGAGCTGCGGGACCGGGCTATCATGGAGGCTGAAAGGACGCGCCAGCATGAGATTCACCGCCTTAGGGAACAAATCCGTTCCTTGGTGAACCAGGACATTTAGCCTTCTTTTTTTTGTAAAGAAAAGGACACTCTATTAAGAGTGTTTGTATCCACTTCTATCATTTTTGGTATAATAAAAGTTTTCTTTAAAGCTTTTGTCCCAATTTCTTTGTCTTGTTGTGGATGAGTCCAACTCTTGATCACCAGTCGTGATTACTGAACTTAGGTAGGACTAAGTTCTTTTAATGGGACGCGGTCTTGGCGAGACGCGGCATTAATCCCACAGGGTGAAACGCGGTCATCAGTCTACCGGAACTTAGATTTTACTAAGTCCTTTTACTGAGACGCAGCGTCAATCATAAAGTGAGACGCGGTCATCATTTCATAAGAACTTAGATTCTACTAAGTCCTTTTGATGAGACGCGGCGTCAATCACAAATCGGAACGCGGTCTTCTTGATGAGACGCAGCATAGAGTGAAAACGCGGCCTCCGAACGCATCGTCAATCACAGGGTGAGACGCGGTTCTTAGTTCATGAGAACTTAGGCAGGACTAAGTCCTTTTGACAAGACGTAGCATCAATCCATAGGGAGACGTGGCCATCATTGTTTCATGAGACGCGGCATTCGTTCAGGGAGACGCGGCTCTGAATAACGCGGATCTGCTTCTGCGAAGAAGGAAGCGGATCAGGCAGACGCGGGAGACGCAGCCTTGTGCCTTTCCCTTAATTCTGAGGGGACGCGACTTTGACTCGCGCAGGCATCTTTCTGGGACGCGGATGGGTGGATAGTTCTTCAATCCGCGTCTGGGTGTAAACTCCCAGGCGTTACATACAGCCTGTCATAGGGATTTGGTGTGATCTTTAAACGTCAGATGCGGATTTTCCGCTTTGTTTCCCGAAGCAGTTGTCCATGCGTCGGCTGCTGATTGGGCTTGAGTATTGATTCTCTTAAATGAGAAATCAGTGCGGGCGGTTGGAGATCAGCGCCAGCGGCGGTTCTCGAAGCAGCGTTACACGCGTCCGGCCTTTATTGGGTCTTGGCAGTTGTGCAGTTATTAATGCCGGCGGTTCAGATTACGGGGCCATTAACCGCTGTTATCAGGAGCTGCCTATAAATAGGGCGCCCCTTCTCCCTTCAATCCTGCCTTTGGACTATTTTGTTTTTTGAGAGAGCGCTTTGAGAACTTTCATCTTCCTCAGAGAATTGTCTCCATGGATGAGGATGGCTCTAAAGATGACCCAGGGCTTTTAAGCTCCTGTTTGGTCTCTTTAGGAGAAAACAACTCTTTGCCCGGTGACCGCGTTTGCGTCCTGGTGCAGAGATTACAACTCTTGACGGAGGTCTCCACGGGTATGCCGTTCGTTTCACCATGATATTTTAGATTCACCATGGCCTGTACCTTGGCTTCATGTCATCTGGACCCCCTCATGAAGTCTGCATTGGTGCATTCCTTCTGGAATTTGTACCATGGACCTGAACTTCTCCGGACGCGCGTGCAGGAATCTTTGGCCCTTGGTGTTGGCGCGTTTTATGGCTTGTGCCTTAGCGCGTTTCATGGCCAATGCCTTGGACGAATTCCAAAAAAGGTTTCAGACCCGCACCTTGCAACTCCTGTTCATGGAGATGGCAATTTTCGGCGTCTGTGCCTTTTCGGCGTTTGTGCTCTTTGACCTAGGCACAGAATGGGACCGCGTTTTGATTCGCGTTTGTCTCTGCTGACGCAACAGTTTGGCTTGCTGCGCGTGTCATTCCTGCGTCTTGGTAGACTGCATGGATCATTCCCGCATTTGCCTCTGCTTAGTTTTTCTCTGTTTACACTAAGCTGCAGATTGTTCTAATTCTCTCTTTTGTTCCTTGCAGGCTTGCTGGGCCCTTGGAAGAATACTTCGGTCGGCGAACTCGTTCAACCTTCACCTATGAGAGAATATATTATGGTCCTCGTCACCTATAAGAGAGTATATTACATCTCTGACGAGGACCCAACCCTCGCCAAGGTCTCTTCAGATCTGGTGCAAGAGACGGATAGGCTGAGTACCGGCGAGGGTGGTCCGGCGGTTGCGGTGGCGGAGGGATCCTCTTCCTCTCCCTACCCCAGAAGTGACATCGAGGACAGTCCGTTGGATGGCCTGCTGGGGAAAGGGATGGTGATGAATGCAGGACTCTCTGCTGCCGCTGGACCGAGTGGAGGGTGGCATCCTTTGTGATGACTCCGAAACTTCTGCTCTCACCCCAAGAGTGACTCCATGTTTGTTGGATAGTCTACTAGGGAAAGAGACGCGCCTGAACGAAGGGTTGCAGGACCTTCTGTTGCCACTGGACCTCAAGAACACCATTGCTCTTGGCTTGGTCAGCTAGGGCGCTTTCGAAGTTGGCGTCACGCATCAAAGTGCAACCGGCTCCAATTGTGCACCTGGGATCAGATGCGGTTTCAAGGAGTGAGTACGGCCTCAGAGAGAGAGAGGGACTTCTTTGTACTCCTTAATTGTAACACTCAATCTTATTGTATAAGAGAGCGTTTTGTATCACTTTCATGTGTCTGGATATGAATAAAAGTGACACTTTTCTTTTGCTTCTTTCTGTTGTCTTGAACGTTTTGCCTTAGAAGCTAAAGAATAATTTTGGTGGACCCGCCACTTTATAAAAGAAAGTGACGAGTGGAGCGCGTACCCCCAGATAAGGTGAACTTTTATCAAGGATTTGGGATTGACTTGATTTAAGATCAGCTGGGGATTTTGATGGAAGCATTGTTTATTGGTGTAATGTTAACCAACACTGCCTCCAAAATGAATTTGATACTCGGTTGGGGAGAATATCAAATGAAACTAGACTCGTGGGGAATCTAGTAAGATTTTTACCGTTAGAGGTGTGATATTAACTTAACGGTTTAGAAGTAGTCTTGTCAGAAGTGTAATATTAACTTGACAAGGATGTGAGTTAGAGGTGTGATATTAACCTAACTCATCAGCATCTCAGTTTTATTTGGGAAAACTGAGGGTGTCACTGTCATAGGTGTGATGTTTAACTTAACAGTGATAGAAATGCTAGAGGTGTAATGTTGAACTTGGCATTAGTCGTCTCGGCTTAAAGAAGTCGAGGAAAGGTCATAGCCATAGGTGTATTGTTGAACTTAGCAATGACTCGGATGCTAGAAGTGTAGTGTTAACTTGGCATCGTTCATCTCGGCTTGGACAAGGAAGTCGAGGAAAGGTAACTGTCAGAGGTGTGATATTAACTTGACAGGCACTCGATGTACTGCTTAGAGGTGTAATGTTAACTTAAACAGTAGTTTTGTCAGAGGTGTGATATTAACTTGACAAGAATTTGCTTGCGATAGGAGCAATTTGAGGACCTGTCATTCTATTGATGAGAATTGACAAGTGGAATTTGAGGTGCCAGAGGTATAGTGTTAACTTGGCAAATTGAGAGTTTGTTACTCTATGCAGAGTTAACAAGCCAGGTTTGTACTCGACAAAGAGTATTCATTACCAGAGGTATAGTGTTAACATGGTAATGATTGCATTTTGTGGTCCTACCATTCTATGGGTGAGAATTGGTAAGGGTTTTTTGGAGGGAAGAGTGGAATCAAATCCACTTAGGTGGATTTTTAGCAAACCCTCAGCTGTCAACGGATTTGAGGTGCCTTTACCAACTACCGTTTGAGTTGGGCTAGCCATGCTATTCCCCTCAGCATGATGAGTTGTCGAAGACTTATGTTGGGCTTAAAGCCAACATTTTCTTCTATCCTTAGCCGTCGGAGGCGTCGGGTCAAATGGGACGTGTCCCTTAGGATTTTTAGCAAATCCTCAGCTGTCAACGGATTTGAGGTGCCTTTACCAACTACCATTTGAGTTGGGCTAGCCATGCTATTCCCCTCAGCATGATGAGTTGTCGAAGACTTATGTTGGGCTTAAAGGCCAACATTTTCTTCTATCCTTAGCCGTCGGAGGCGTCGGATGTTTGATCAGAGGTGTATCTTTAACTTGATCGGTGGAAGAATGCCATCTAGGGATCGTATTTCTTCAGGAATTTGCCATTGATTGGCATCATAAGTGTATCGCCATTTGAGGTTATGAGGCGATACGATCCATTTGAGTAGACTGACTCTACTACAAACGGTCCTTCCCATTTGGGTTGGAATTTTCCTTTCGTCTTGTGTGTCATGACCATGGGTCTTCGGACGGCTAAGACGAGGTCGCCTTTCCTGAAAGTTCGCGATTTGACTTTCTTGTTGAAGGCTCTGGTGGTACGAGCTTGGTAAAGCTCGATTTGTTGTTGGGCCTGCAGACGCTTGTCGTCCAAGGCTTCCAATTCTTGGAGTCGCTGTCGATGCTTCTCCTCTGTCGTCATCTCCGCTGTCAAGGCGACGCGTAGAGATGGAATTTGGATCTCCAGGGGAAGCACGGCTTCACATCCGTACACCAAGGAAAATGGCGTGGCCTTTGTCGGGGTTCGCACTGTTGTGCGATAGGCCCATAAGCATTCGCCCAACTTATCGTCCCAGTCTCGTTGACTTTTCGAGACGAATTTCTTGAGAAGCTTGCCAATAGTCTTATTGAAAGCTTCTGCGAGGCCGTTAGCGGGCGGATAGTAGGCCGTTGATGACACACTATGGATTCTGAACTTAGCACAGAATCTCTGGAAAGCCTGGCTGATGAACTGGGGTCCATTGTCATGGACAATTCGCCAAGGTACGCCGAAACGGTAAATAACGTGATGTTTCACGAACTTGATCACGTTAGAAGATTTCACCTCTTTCAAAGGGATAGCTTCGGCCCACTTTGAGAAGTAATCGGTTATCGCTAGGATGAACCGATGTCCCTTTGATGATGGTGGGCTGATAGGACCAACCACGTCCATCCCCCACATTTCGAACGGCCAGGTAGAGGTCGTAGAGTGGAGGTATCCTGGTGCTTGATGGATGAAATCGCCATGTATTTGACAGGCGTGACATCTTTTGGCATAGGCAACAGCCTCGGCAACCATCTTGGGCCAATAGTAACCCAATCTTTGGAGTCGGTTTGCCAGCTTCGGGCCAGGTTGATGAGCTCCACAAGTACCATCGTGGGCTTCTTTCAATACTCCTTGGGCTTCTTTTGATGAGAGGCATCGGAGCAGGATCCCGTCATGCGATCGACGATACAATGTTCGCGAAATCGCATTGTAGTAGAATTTGGAGGCTTTCCTTCGGATGGCAGCCGCCTCCCTGGTGTCTTCGGGCAAGATGCCGTACAAGACAAAATCAATGTAGGGGAATCGCCAGTCTTTAAGTTCTGGATCTTGACACTTCAAGTGTTTCCTTACCGCGACGATCTCCCGTTGACCTCTGGTAGTCTCCGAGGGGACTTTTTGGGCAGTATAGGTCGTGGCTATAGACGAATACCTTCTCCATTGCTCCAGCTGGAAGAGCTAAGGAGGCAGCAAGGGATGCAAGTGCATCTGCATGCGCATTTTGCTTGCGCGGTACATGGTCGATGTAGAAGTTTGAAAACCTCTCGGCCATGTGGATTGTCGCGTTGTAGTAGGGTACTAGATCTTCATGCCTGACCTCATACTCTCCGCGAACTTGGCTGACGATGAGTTTAGAATCACCGTATGCCTCGAGATTTTTAACGCCAATCTCATCGGCGAATTGCATCCCAATCAAAAGAGCGTTGTATTCCGCCACATTGTTGGAACAGGGCTCGGTTAACGAGATAGCTCGGGGAATCACGTAATTTTGTGGGGAGACGAGTACTACTCCTACCCCCGCAACTGTATGTCCCCTAGAGCTTGTTCTTGATGCGCCATCGAAGAAAAGTTGCCATACTTGTCCTTCGAACAATGTCTGGGTCAGGCAGGCTTCGGTGACCTCGTCTGGGAGATCCTCGTAGAGTTTGGCTGCCCTGGGATCTGGGTGTTCAGCTAAGAAGTCCGCCACCGCTTGTCCCTTAAGCCTTTTGTGGCAGAAAATGCATCTCATATTGTGATAACAATATGGCCCATTTTGCCAGCCGGCCATTTAGTGAAGAAGGCTTTGTCATAAGTAACCTCAGGGGGTTGACTTTGGATATGACATTTATGGTTTGGCCCACCAGATAGTGTCGCATTTTCTGAATGGCGAACACCAGTGCCAAACATTCCTTCTCGATCGGGTTGTACCGATGTTCGGCTCCGATCATCGTTCTACTTAGGTAGTAGATTGCTTGTTCTCGCCCCTGGTCATCATTCTGAGCTAGTAGAGCTCCAAAAGAATGATCCATTGATCGGACGTACACCAGGAAAGGCTTTCCGGATACCGGAGCTGCCAGGACTGGTGGTTGGTGAGGTAGTGCTTGATCTCCTCAAATGCTTGCTGGCAAGCGTCGTCCCAAATGAACGAAAACGCCCTCTTCATCAGCTTAGCGAAGGGTTGGCATCTCCCGGAGAGATTTGAAATGAATCTACGGATATATGCCAATCGTCCTTGTAATCCTCTGAGCTCCTTGAGGCTTTTGGGGGGTTGCATCTCTTGGATAGCGCGGACTTTCTCCGGATCCAAATGGATTCCTGTGGAAGTCACGACAAACCCTAGGAATTTGCCACTGGCTACCCCAGGAAGGACTTGGTGGGGTTCATCTTCAATTGATGAGCCCGCATGATGTCGAAGACCACCCTCAGGTCTGCTATGTGATCACCTTTAGTGCGGCTTTTCACCGCAATGTCGTCGACATAACATTCCACCGTTTTGCGTATCTGCCGATGGAAAATGGCATTCATGGCCCTTTGGTAGGTTGCCCCCGCATTTTTCAGACCGAAGGGCATGACGGTGTAGCAATATACCCCTAGAGGTGTCCTGAAGGAGGTGTGCTTTTCGTCATCGGGATACATCTTGATTTGATTATATCCTGAGAACCCGTCCATAAAGGACATTCGCTCGAATCCACAAGTATTGTCAATCATGACATCTGTGATTGGCAATGGGAATTCGTCTTTGGGGCAGGCCTCGTTTAGATCACGGAAGTCGATGCAGATCCGGATCTTCCCGTTCTTCTTGGCGACGGGGACGATGTTGGCTACCCAGTCGGGATGCTGTTCCTCCCTGATAAAGCCGGAGTCAATAAGCTTCCTGACTTCTGATTGGATTGCCTCCATTATCTCTGGACGGAACCGTCGCTGCTGTTGTTTAACGGGCTTCATGTCCGGATTGATGTTGAGGCGATGCATAGCCACTTGAGGATCAAGTCCAGGCATGTCCTCATAATTCCAGGCGAAGACATCTATATACTCTTGTACAAGAGATATTAAATCCTTCTTCTCTGGAGGCGACAGGCCGTCACTTATGAAGATGGGTTTAGGATTGTCTTCATCTCCTAGGTTGACTTGAACAACCTTGTCTTCTGTGGGTGGCTCACGCTGTTCAAAGCGGATGTCCCAAAGAGCATTCAAATGTCTGATCCAAGGATCTGTATCAGATTGGATCATTTCTTCATCTTCATCCTCCAGATGGCTTGTCGAAACCATGTTTACTGAAAGCCCTTTGAAGATGTTGCCGACACTGACATCTGATTCCCATGACGACGTGTCTGATGAGCAGTCATGACTTGACAGTCTCTCCGAATCAGAGGCTGATGGCACTGGAGTTGATACATAGCCCAACCCCCGGCGCGTCCGATGATAGTAGTCAGGGTTTTTCCTTTCGGTACAAAGGATCGAAGCAGTGTTCTTCTTCCTTTTCCGAAGTTCAACCCAGGCCTGTTGGTTAGATCATACCCCATGCGCTTCATCATCTTGAGCGTTCTTGGTTGATAATGATCGAACTGAGGGGATTCATCCTCACCTTCCGATTCTTCGTGGGGTATAGGTTCAGATGCGATTCGCCCAAAAAGTATTGGTCTTTGGCCTTTTCGTCCGGCTGGAACCATGAATACAGACTCTTGCGCGTCACCATTATCTTGGTATGTCCCGAAGGATGATTTCACCGGTACATGCAAAGATGTCAAGGCATCTATTGCCGACCAGAGGTCATCGTCCATGTCGGTAGTGGTATCCGACGGTATTGAATCGGAAACATACACAGGGAAATACGCAAAGTCTAAATCTTCATTAATGTACCAACCACCTGCATCGTCGGTGGTATCAACATCGAGCTTATTAGTGCTCTTTACAATGGGCTCCAACTCCCACAGGCACTCTTCTTTCTCAGGCTCAATGTCAGCTTCATTACCAGAGTCTGGCTCCTCTGGTTGTGGGGTTTCATTAGTCTCCTCCGGATCCTGATATAAGAGGGAGTCCGTGAAATAATTTTCAACCCCTTTAAACGGATGCCTTTCGGCAATCAACGTTCGGACCTGTCCACTCTCATCAATGTATTTCATGACTTGGTGGAGAGTAGAGGGAACGATGGAATTGCGGTGAATCCATGGTCGTCCCAGCAACAGGTTGTAGGAAGTGTCCGCGTCAATGACGTAACACGTCACGTCACTTCTGACTTAAGGCTCCCGATTTGGCATTTGAGCTTGATCTTCCCCATCGGGCGGGAGCTGTTGGCATTGAACCCGTAAATAGTCGTCTGGGTAGGGCTCAGACGATGGGTAGGAATGCCTAGAAACTGCATAACCCGGCGAGGTATGATGCTCAGCGCGGACCCTGGGTCTACCTGGATGCGGTTCACCTCGGATGACCCAATATACCCTGTGAAGTATAGGGGTCGGTCATGCTTCCCTTTAACCTGCATGTCATCTGTTGTGAAGGTGATGCAGGGAGCATTTGGGGAGGTGTGGAGGCAATCCTCTTCATCTTCCTCCTTTGGCACGCGGGTCATAAAGACCTCAGCATTTGCCAGAGCTTCTTGTAGAGCCTCTCTGGTTGACTTTGATAGCCTCAGGAGCTCATACAAGGTAATGCGTGCCGGGATGTTGGCTAGTTGAGCCAAGACGTCGAAGCGGTAAGGTGTCGAGGATCCTTCTGTTACACCTTTCGCAAGAACTCGAGAAAACCGAGTTTCTTTCTGCTTCTCCCCAGGCTGTTTAGAGAGGGCTTGGCTGGTTCCACGGCTGGTTGCGGAGAAGCCGCTGATGTCTCGCCGTACTGCTTCAAGTATGCCTGTCCTGAACGGGTCCCTGCCGTAGGTTGGCTGGGCTCTGCGGCCAGGACTATTGTTTCCTCTTCTGAGTCAGTCAGCGAGGGAACATCAGTGTCCGCTTCTCGAGAAGAGGCGCATATCACATGGCAAGATGAAGCCTTCCCTTTGCCTTTGGGCTTCCTGTTGGTCACAGTCGTCCATTGTTGCTCGTCGACGAGGTCAGGGTGGACCCACATGATTTCCCCTCGAGGTGTAGAGACGGGTACCAAGCCTTTCTCCTGTTGCTGATGAGGGTCTGTGTTGACCACCCTCAGTTCTCCTTTCGGGACAGAGATTACCCCCACGGGTGTCGGGGGTCGTGTCCCAAACTGGAGAATCGACGTCATGTTGGCCGTCATCTTCTTCTGCTCCCGGTCGGAGTTTTAATACCTCCGCGTCAATCAGAGCTTGAAGGATGTCCTTAAAGACATAGCAGCTTTTGGTAGGATGTCCGAGCATCCTGTGGTATAAGCAGTAGGTGGGATTGTCGGTCTTGCCGACCTCCTCCGGGCGCCTAATTTCAGGGAGCTTCAGTCGATTGCTCTTGTTGAGTAGCTTGAAGAGCGAATCGACGTGTTCCTCCTTGAAGGAATACTGCTTGTTGGGGCGTGGCTGGCTTGAAGAGCCACTTGCCCTGCCTGTTTGAGGTTTGGTGGGAGATTTGGTCTCCGTCGCCAAATTATCCTTCCGCTTGGTTTGGAGGGATGTGTCTGGTGCACGCCTTGTCGACCTCTCTGGCCTGGGCTTGCCTTCTTCCGCTCTGACGCGGGCGACAATCTCCTCAGCCTGTTCACCTTGCTGGACTAATTGTTTCCAGGTGCGGCTTTCAGCAACTCCTATTTGAGCAAGGAGTGAGGTTTGGAGATTATGGCGACATGTTTCCACCAGGGTGGCCTGGGTCATGCCGCTTGGACATCGGAGTGCCATGTTCCGAAATCTTTCTACGAAAGACTTGACGGACTCTCCCTTTCGCTGTTTTGTAGCTAAAAGGGTAGGCATTGTGACCTCCGAATCATCTTCGAAGAAGCGTGTTAGAAACAGCTTCTCCAAGTCACCCCAGTTCTTGATGGAACCTTCGGGGAGCTTCATGAACCATTCAAAGGCCAACCCTTTCAGGGTGCCGATGAACAGTCGCGCCAGGATGGCATCGTTATCTACCACATTCCCGGTCTGGGATTTGAAGTAGTAGATGTGCTGGTTGGGCGACCCCTTCCCGTCGAATGCCTGGAGAGTTGGAGCCTTGAACTTAGGAGGGTACGGGACTAAGTCCCACTCGGCCGGATAGGGCCGGACTACTCCAGCTTCTTGGAGGCCTTTACGGTTGGTAAGGGCCTCGAGGCGCTGCTCTAGTTGACTCATTCTCTTAGCATGAGCCTTTCCCGGGGTCTGGTCGCTTCTTGCCTGCGACGAGGGCTTGGACACATCCGAGGTAGATCGTCGTGTCTCGTCAGAAGATTCGGAGGGTGGGCTTTCTCCTTTTCTCTCCCTTTCCCCTTCGGTCGTCTAGGAGGAGATCTCGCTCTTTCTTCAAGCAATTTCTCAAGCATATGCTTGAGGGAGTCAATGGATCTCTGTTGAGAGGCGATTATATCCATCTGGTGCTTCTGCGTCTGTTCTAAACGCCTGGTCGTCTCCTCAGGAGTGTCTGCCATGTAGGCGGAAGCCTCCTTCTCGACGGAAGAGTTTGAAGCTTGCGACCCCACTACAGCAGAGTGAGAATCACCCGTTCTAATGCCGCGGGCTAAGGCATTATAGTCAATTGGGGGAATGGCCCCCGTCCGGGTGCGAGTGTGTTGATACACTCCTTCCGGTACAGAGTCAGACTCGGAGTCATCTGGGCTGACTGCAATTTGTTTCCCCTTACTCCTGCTAGTCATGTTTGCAGTAAGCTCCGGGTATTCAACATCTGAGAAGGTTCTCCTCCTGTGGGAGCGTCTTCTCTTGGCTGATGGGGGAATCAGGGTCAGCTGTCTAATTAAAGACGGCTGGTGCACGCCTAACTCGCAATGGCATCCAGAGAGCATCTGGATGAGCTGTTGACAGCAGCATGGAGAAGTGGTCTGATTGGCACTCCTCTTCCTTGTCAAATACTCCCTCAAATCTGTGGGAGGGGGATTAAAGAAACTGGTCTCGCAACGTCAACGACGGGAGACAGTCATGTGCTGTTCAGCCTGGACACAGGTTTCAGAAACGCGGCTGTTGCGTCGCGGCTGCGTCACGCGCGTCTGGCGTCTCGTTGATATGAGACGCGACTTTCGCGTTGCTGTCTGCTGCGTTGGAGCAGAGAGACTTGGGAGAGAGTGGGCTGCTGGGCCCCACGCCTATGGGCGCGTGCTTCTTGCGTTTGACGAGACGCAGAAGCTTCGCTTTGGCGTTTGACAAGTTGGTCTTTAGAGGGCTCAACTTGGGGAGTCTCGCGTTTGGGTCGCCAAACACGGACCTCTCGCACTGGACGAGGTGCGGGCAAGGCATCGGATCGTACGCTGCGTTCAACCCCAGTCAGAAAACCAACGGTTCCGACCGAGTGTTGACGCGCGCGTCTTCTCTGTCGACGCTCGGCATTCCGATTGCGTTGTGGAGGAAGAGAGAAGCCAACAACTTCCTGGTTTGTAGAACCAGGGTGTTTGCCACGCGGGTCTCCTGAGAGAAGCTGACGCGGGCGTTCTGTGCGACACGGTCGATCGCACCAGTAGATGTGCCGGGGACCACGCGGGCCTTCAGAGAGGCGTTGGCGCGTGTGTTCTGCGCGGCGCGGTTGATCGTAGCAGAGGAGTCTGAGGTTACGCGGGCTTTCGGAGAGGCGTTGGCGCGTGAACCAAGCTTGGCACAATAGGCAGCAGGAGCACCCGACAGAGCCTCAGATTGGGCTTCAGGGGGCTGTCCACTTGAGATCCTGCGGCAGACGCGGGTCTTTGGGCTCTTGGAGCCAGAAGAGAGGAACTCTTCATACTTCGCCTGGTCGAACTCGACGACGAGGGATTCGACCATTTTCCCCTTACGGAGAACGTCATCTTGCACCACGGTGCGCTCGTCAGTAACGAAGGTAGTCCCCAGCGGAGTCGCCATCTCTTGTAGGGGCCGAAAAGGTTTGGTGGTCGGAGAAAGTGATTTTAGCTGTAAAAAGATTTCCTTAATTCAAGCGAAACGATTACAACAAAAGAACTACTCTTTCCTCTTTTCCAGTTACAAGGGAGGGAGGATGTCTGAATCTTCCCTTTGTTTAAAGCTGGGTTCTTCGTGTGGCGATGGAGAGTGAATCTTGTTCTCCGTTGACCAGATGACCGTCCTGGACCGTCGGGGGTCTTCTCTTCGGTCGGTAGAAAGAGTAACTCAGCTCCGTCTACCAAAACTCTCAAAGAGGAGGTAGGCGAAGAGCGGCTAGTACTCAGTAAGCTCGCTGAAGAGTCGTGCTTCTCTCTTGATGATCCTTCTGCCTGGATTCGATCGATTTTGATGATGCCCTATCTCAAAGCTCTCGCTCTTCAAAACTCCGATCTTCTGCCAAGCTTCGATCCTCTCAAGCCTCTATCCCTGTGTGTCTCTCCCAAAACTCCGATCCTCTCTTCATAGCAAACAAGGCTATTTATAGGGATCTCAGGGGGTGAAGGTGCCTCCTGAAAACGCTCCCGAATGAGGGGCCACTACCCGCTACATGCGCGGTGACTGGCCCCGTAATCAGGGCAGTTGCAACTGAGACGCGGGCGTTGGGCCAAACGCGCCTTGAAGTTTGAGACGCGGCGTCGAGCCAAACGCGCCTTGAAGTTTGAGACGCGGGCTTCGGGCCTTCACGTCTGGATGCTGAGGCGCGGGCGTCGGGCCGACGTGCCTTGATGCTGAGACGCGGGCTTCGAGCCGACGCGTCTGAATGTTGTGACGCGGGTGTAGAGCCAACGCGTCTTAATGCTGAGACGCGAGCATCAATTTCTCGCGTCTAGAGCTTG